>PISW01007384.1:0-42803 GCA_004023785.1 Mungos mungo | reverse complement strand
GCGCTCAGAAATATTTCTCAGAGCTGAGGCACTAAGATGGCCGCCTTGAAATTATTTTTAAAACAACCCCCCCCCAAGCACCGCCACCCCCTCCATGAAGAAAGGGAGAGGGGGGAAAAATCCCCTTTTAAAACAAAATGGCTGGCTTAATATTTCATTTTTCACCCCCCCTTCTCCTCCCTGTTATACCCCCATCTGCAAGCCCTTACCCAGAAACCCACAAATTTCTCCCTTTTTTCATAACTGATTAGTGCACAGATTAATAGAGATATTTTCCTTGTGTACTGTGTGTGTGAGTGTGAGTGTGTGTGTGTGTGAGCGCGCGCGTTGGGGGGGCATGAAGGATTTCTGCATAAAACAAAAATGGCTGCTCTTTCTAACTCCCCCCCTATAAAAAATATTTGAGGGGGGGCATTAATCAGTACTCATGCTCAGTCTGACATCAGCATAAATTGTTAAAGGTTAACTAGTTAGATACTAGTCCAACTAGATTTAAATATTTTTCTTTTCTTTACTAGTCTCTTCCTCCCCACCTCCCTTCTCTTAAAGAAAAGCTTTTTTTTTTTTCTGAATACTTCAGAAGGGAGTGGTTTGATGTGAAGGGTTTTTTTTTCCCCTTCAGGCATTGAAAAGGAAAAGATGAAATATATGTTTATATATAACTGTGTTTCTGCATACCTCACTGAAGTCAAAACGCACTTAATTGTGTACGTATCTTTCAAGTGAGGAGCGGTGCTGGGTTTTTTCCCCTTTCTTTTAAAAAAGTGATAGAAATCCTAGTGACTTGGGGGGGGAAAGAGATGAATAGATCCGATGATTGAGTTTTTTTTTTTTTTTCCAAAGGAGTCCATGTTTGATTCTCCCCTTTGCCCAGCATTTTCGGTGATTTATAATTGTTGTAAATTTTATCTTCACTCTTTGCTGCTTTACCTCGCCCTCCCCCTCCCCCGACTGCTTGACTCTAAACCGCCTCTGACTTGGGAAATGAATTGAGGGGTCGGTAGGACAAATTTTTAGAATAAGGGGGAAAGAGTCAAGTCTGAGAATTGTGAAAGTGTTTTCTCTTTTCTCGCGTTGCAGTCTACCTCCCTTCCTCCGTGGTCGCCGGCACTGGGTGAAGTGGAAGGAACTCAGGTACCCTGCCACAGAAAAGTACTGGGACTGAGCAAAAGAAAGAGGTAGGGGTTACCCTCCCGGTGCTCTCTGACTCGATTGGCCCAGGATTTCCCGCTGTGCCCCAGTGTGTACCCGAAAAGTGGTTCCGGAGGGAGGCTGAGGAGGGGTCCCCCTGAGTCACTGTCTCGTCCAGAGACTGGATCGGAGAAGTCCTCGCACTTGCCCCGTGAGCGGTGCTGGCAAAAGGAGGCACGGTGATTCCGGGCTACCCTTTTTTTTGGTTGGTGCTGGTCATGTTTGCCAAGTCTACCTTCGTCCCGTTCTTGGGAGCTCACGTGACCCCTCCCTGGAGCCCCACCCCATGGGACAGTTTTTCCCGTGGGTTCTTTCTGTGTCCCAGCAGCTCCCCCCACAGTGCTTAGGCGCATCTTCCGAGGCAGGGGAAGGCCGGCAGCGAACGGAAGAGGATTCAAGACAGGGACAGGGACTACCCCGTCTGCTTTTGCCTGGGAGGCCGAAGGATTCTTAACTGACACACACCCCTCCCTGCCCCGGACACACACACACACACACACACACACACACACACGCACACGCGATGCACTAGACGGAGCATTGATTGCCAGCTTTCTCGGGACCTGGCCTTTGGAATTCTCTCGGCTCAGCCCCTGGATCATCCCCGGGCCGAGTCTAGCTCCTGTCCCTCCTCTGTTCCATTTTGTCCCATCCCTCCCCTCGCCGTGTCTTTCGGAGTCCATCTGGGTGTCCCCCTCTTTCGGTGTGCGGGCCTCCGTGTGCGCGTGTCTGTGTTTTCTCTCCAAGACTGACTCTCCAGCTCGGGCTCTGCCACCGCCAAGTGACTTCCCGGCCCCGTCTCGTTTCTGTTTCCTTCTCTCTTCCCCGTGTGGGCTTCCCTCCTCTTTCTGGTCCCTGTGTGCGTGTGTCTGTCTGGGAAGAGTGTCCCCACGTGTACGTGGACAGCCCTGCACACCATGTGCGCCACAGTCCCCCTGCCCCGGTGCCCTCTCCCCCTGCGCTGAGCAGGTGTGAGCCCCTGTCCACACAGCCGTCACCCTCTGGTGTGCCGTGCATACGGATCTGTTCACGAGCTCCGACCTCCCTCTTGTCCGTGTCCCCCTCTGCCCGCCTCCCTCCCCTGTTCTCTCTTCCCTCTCCTGCCGACCTCTCTGGACTTGCCCTCTGCTGTCCCCGCTTCTGCCCGCCCCTCTACCTGCTCGCTCCTGTCCTGGTGTCTGTCTGCCTGGCCGCCTGTCTGCTCCTCCCCGACTGGCTGGCAGACTCTCCCTGTCTCTGGTTGTCTGTCTGTTTCTCTGGCTGTTTGCCCACCACTCTCTCTCTCTCTCTAGCCATCTGTCTCCCCGCCTGCCTGTCTCTGTCACTTTTTTAGTCTACCTTCCAGGCCCGGCCGTGGCTCCCTATCTTGGTTTGCCTCTTATCTTCTACCTGTTCTCGTCTTACGGATGCCTGTGACGTTCACGATTTTCTCCTCGCCTCCCTTTTGGTCTGTCTGCTTGCCGGTCTACCGTGCTTGCCTGCCGCCAACCCCCTGGTCAGTGCCGGTACCTATTCAGTGCCGCTGCTCGCTGGCAGCCTCGAGGCCAGCATCCCATCAGTGGCAGTGGTCACTCTGCCCCAAACCTGTCGGCGACCCCCTGGCCCCAAAGCCTTAGGCCTTCTTGCCATACCCCGCCCCTCTCCGGCCCTACCTCTTCTCACCGCGCGCCCATCCCTTTTTCTTCTTGTATTTCTGGTCCCTCAGATAGTCGGCCTGCCTCGGTCTTTGTTGCCATTTTTCCAGCCTTGCCTGGTCTCCCTGCCTTTTAGCCCGTCTGTCTGTCCATCTGCCAGGCTCTTGCTGTCCACGTCTCCGCTAGCTTTTCCTCTTTCCTTCTGTCACTCAACTTGTTAAATTTGTCTCTCTTTATTTATAAGTGTATTTCTTTCTTTTGCGACAGCCAGCGAGCAGGGGAGGGGCAGAGACAGAAGGGCAGAGAGAATCCCAAGCAGGCTCCACACTGTCGTCACAGAGCCCGACGCAGGGCTCGAACCCACGAACCGGGAGATCATGACCTGAGCTGAAATCTAGAGTCAGACGCTTAACCACCGGAGCCCCCCCACGTGCCCCCACTTTTAAGGAGGTAGTACACACATGCGCAGAGAATTTTTCAGGGGCTCAAAGTACCCTGTGGAGAGTAGGCCTCCTTCCTGCCCCTCTTCCCCCACCCCTCCGGCCCCTGCCCCTCCCGCCCCTGCCCCTCCCCCTGAGGCCGACTCCTCTGCTCCTTGGCCGAGGCTCCACAGAAGGGCCTACACATACAGGAGTCCACTCGCTTCGGCCGCGCTCCTTCCTCCTCCTCTCCTAGTTTTGCTGGATGCTGCTTTCTCTGTCCGTCTGTCCATACACCTTCCTGCCTCCCCCAGGCTGGCCATTTCTTGCTCCTTTTTGAGTCTGCTTGTGGGCACCTGTCTTTTTGATGGACTGGCTGCTAGAAGCATGCTTTTCTAGAAGTCTCAAAGCCCCCATGCGGCCCCTTCCTCGCTGACTGAACTAAGCGAGAAAAGCCGGGGAAGCGCCTGCAGCCCGCACCGGTCCGGTCAGTAAGGCCAGGCCCCCGCGCAGGGGGGAGGCCTGCTCTGCCTGCCCTTCGAGTCTGTGCCACGTCTTCACACGCACGTGACTCGAGATCATACTAGGCCCAGCAGCACCTACGGCCTCAGGCTGGTGAGCTAGGCCCATCCAAGGAGTCTGTCTCCCTTTATTTATTATTTTTTTAATGTTTTATTTATTTTTGATACAGAGACAGAACATGAGAGGGGGAGGGGCAGAGAGAGAAGGAGACACAGATCCGGAAGCAGGCTCCAGGCTCTGAGCTAGTTGTCAGCACAGAGCCTGACGCGGGGCTCGAACCCACGAATGAGATCTGACCTGAACCGAAGTCGGAGGCTTAACCGACTGAGCCACCCAGGCGCCCCTGTCTCCCTTTAGTCTAAAACACTGCTTCTCATGAAAACTTCTCTCCCTCTTCTCCCTTCCTGGGGCCCATCTCCCTCCTCTGCCCCCTCAGGATGGGGACACTAACCCCTCGGGGAAACAAAGCCACGGGCTCCGGCCAGGCCCCTTCGGAAGGGCCAGGGTGTCCCGTTCTTCTGTGTCTGCTTTTTCACGGCCTGACGCCTACATGGAACCCCTTGTGCGTGTCCACGTCTGTCTCCTCTTCCCCTCCCTCCATCTCTCACCTCTCTTTTCTCAGTTCTGTCTTTCCTCCTAAGTGTCTGTCTTGGGCTGCATTCTAGCCTCCTTCTGATTGGCCACCTCCCCTCTCTTCTGTCTGATTGGCCTGCGTCCCTCCATCAGCCCATCTGTCTGCTGGGTTCTCCCTGTCTGCCTGCGGTAATGGATGTGACCACACTCGATCGGCCACAGAGCCCTGTGTGGCCCGCCGTTCCCACGTTGTCCTCCCGCTTTCCTTATTGTTTTCTTCCTCTCTCGCTCTGCCTCCCCCCGCCTTCGCCTGCCGGCCTGCCCGGTGCGCCCACCTGCCCCCTCTATCACTCATCTCCTTGCCTGTCTGTCTGTCTGCCGCCCTCTGTCTGCACCGCTCTCGTGTCTCGCCTGTGTTTTCAGGCTCCTCCCTTCCTCTTACCCGCCTGTTCTGTCTGTCCGTACCTGTCTGTCTGTTGTGTCTGTCCGTCGGCATCCTTTCTGTGCCTGCCTGTCTCGCTGTCTCTGGGCTGCTGGTCAGTTTCAACGCGGACACCACTTCCTGCCTGTTTCTATCTTCCCGCACTTCGGAAAAGAAAACCCAAACACGAAATTAAAATACCATACGACTAATGAATCGGCAGAGGGGAAGCTTCTCTGTTTTTAATGAGAAGACCATTAAGGTGAGAACGAGGAAGTTAGGCACGAGGCCTGCCCAAGGCAAACCGGAAATCGGAGGGCCCCCTCCCCGAGAAAGAACTAAAAGAAAATTGTAAGGGACTCCTAAGCCATAAGATTATTTCTTTAAAGCCAAAGCAAGAAACTTACCCAAAGCAAGAGTTTCTAGTGGTTTTTTTGTTGTTGTGGTTTTGTTTGTTTGTTTTGGTTCAGAGCAAGTTAGAAGCCCTTCTCCCAGAAAAACAGTATCACATGGACCTTTGAACTGTGCAGGTCCATTTATATGTGGGTTTTTCCTTTTCTTTTTAATATTTATTTTTGAGAGAGGGAGACATAGGGTGAGTGGGGGAGGGGCAGAGAGAGAGGGAGACACAGAATCCGAAGCAGGCTCCAGGCTCTAGGCTGTCAGAACAGAGCCTGATGTGGGGCTCGAACCCACAAACCGTGAGGTCATGACCTAGGCTGAAGTCAGATACTTAACCAGCTGAGGCACCCAGACGCCCCTGGATTTTTTCAATAAGTATATTGGAAGATATTTTGGAGATGTGCGATCATTTGAGAAAACTTGCGGATGCAGCGCATGGCCTAGAAACATCGGAAAAATTAAGAAAAAGGCATTTCACGAATGCATAAAACACATGTAGATGCTAGCGTATTTTATCGCTTGCTACCTTAAAGTATTACCCAAATCTATTTCTGAAAGTTAGGCACAAAAACCCTTAGAGACCATATGTCATCTTTACATTTCTGACGCCCAGGGTCAGTCCTGTGCCGGGACAGCATGTGGTGTCCTGCCGGACAGTATTGACGCAGGGACTGACGGACGATTCATCTTGTAAACAGATGACATCAGCTTACGGTATCCATACAGGCTGCGCACGACTGTAAACGTATTTTCCTTAGGAGTTGGGTGTTTTGTTTTTTTTTTTTTTGAGAGACAGACAGCCCGAGCAGGGGAGGGGCAGAGAGACAGGGAGACACAGAATCTGAAGCAGGCTCCAGGCTGTCAGCACAGAGCTCGACGTGGGACCGAACCCATGAACCTCGAGATCATGACCTGAGCCGAAGTCAGACGCTTAACCGACTGAGCCTCCCAGGCGCCCCTCCTTATGAGTTTCTTAATACAATTTTATTTTCTCACAGCTTTATGGTGAGAACACGGTATATAACACACGGATAAGATCTGATTAATCCACTGTTAATGGTGGCAGCAGGGCTTCTGGTCAACCTAGGCTGTTAGTTACATCACAGGGAGCCCAAAGCTGTCCGTGGATTTCCCCCTCCACAGAGGGGCAGCACCCCTGCCCCTCGTGTTGTTCGAGGATCAGCTGGTTGTATGCAAAATACTACATGGGGTTTCACGGTGTTACCGACGCCCTGAAATCTGTGGACCCCAGGTTAACACGTGGACGTGGGGAACCGCTGACCCTGATTGGTAGAACCTGGCCGTGCGCTGGGGGAACAGGCAGGTCAAGGGACTGGATTTGTCGTCTGTGATCTCCCACTCGAGGAAATGTTAAAGAGAGTCCTAGTTGTCCTTTGAAATCTATAGATTGGTGATGATAATGAAAGTCCTGGAAGTACTGAGGATATCCTAGACTTGATCGTGGGATTTTAGCGAGAAGGTCATCTAAACCAGTAGCCTCCAAATGGCTAAGTAAGGTCGCCAACTGCCCTCTGCAGAGGTCTGTCTTTTGTTTTGACATTATACATTTCTTTTTAAGTTTATTTATTTATTTTGAGAGAGAGAGAGACAGAGCATGACTGGGGGGAGGGGCAGAGAGAGAGGCAGAGAGAAAATCCCAAGCAAGCTCCACACCATCGGCACGGAGCCCACTATGGGGCTCGATCCCACGAACTGTGAGATCACAACCTGAACTGAAACCAAGAGTCAGACACTCAGCCGACTGAGCCGCCCAGGTGCCCCGAGATTATGCATTTCTTACATATACTTTACCTCAGGTACATTTTATATAGAATATACTATGTTTCTCTGTAGCAAATATGTGACATATCACATGCTTACGTATTTAATTATATATTTGTTAAAAATGTCCTTTCTAACGGAAGGAGGTCCCTAATAGACTTATGAAGGCAGAGAAAGGGAATGACATCTCATACTTCTGTACATTTTGAGAATTTTTCAATATGACTTGTTTTATAATCCAAAGCATCTTAAATATCTTTCTTAAGTAACAGTGATGGGCGTATAGCTGTTGTCCTTCTTAGCATACTTAGGACAGTAAAAAGTCAGCCACTCCATGTTGATCACTAACTTTTTTTTCTTTCTTTTTACATTTTGCTGTTTATTGAAATCCAAAAGTCTGGGACCTACATCTTTAAAAGTTTTATTTTAACGTTTATTTATTTTTGAGAGGGAAAGAGAGAGAGAGCATGCGTGCACAAATCAGGGAGGGGCAGAAAGAGAGGAGGCACAGAATCTGAAGCAGGCTCCAGGCTCCGAGCTGTCGGCACAGAGCCCGACGCAGACTGTGAGATCATGACGTGAGCCAAAGTTGGAGGCTTAATCGACTGAGCCCCCCAGGCGCCCCTGAGATCTACAGTTTTAATCTAACTTTTTGATTTCACAAAGAAACTTCCGTTCTTCATGTACCCTATTCATGATGCGCCCACTTGCCGACCACCTACACTGTTGTGTGCGTGCTATTTTCCTTTAAGCCAATTCACTTTGAAGTTAAACAGATGTCCTTTAAAATTATTTTTGTTTATTATTTTTTTAGTAACCTCTGTACCCAGTGGGGGGCTCCCAGTTCACAGCCCGACATCACGAGTCACATGCTCTTCCAACTGAGCCAGCCCGGCGCCCCAAACAAATATTGTTTAAAAAGTAAATTTCATATTACTGAGAAAAAAATATCTATAAATCCTTGATTCGATGGGGTAACCACTTCCTAATTTAAAGTACAAGTGATTATTAAAATAAAAATCAATACAAATGAAAGCGTCCTGCCCACCACCAAGGGCGTAGGTGCCATATTTTAGGAAATATCACTTCCATCGAATTCTCTAGGTCTGGAGACAGCGGCCCAGACGTTGACAGGAGTGCCTAGGATCAAGTTGGTTGGTAGGGACAGAACCAGGACCTGAACCTCTATCTTCCAGTTTCTAGTCCTGTGTTCTCTCTACCAGATACGAGACAAGACGACATGTAAGCCACTGAGATGCCGTCCGGTTTAAAGGAGCTGATGTGTCAAACTGACCACCTGTTACACCTGTGCCGGAAGTGGCAATTGTCCGTTTCACCATGTCTAGTACACCTTCAAGCTGCTGCTGCTTGGTTTTTTTAAGTAATGTCTCGTGACCCTGACGACCGACCGAGCCAGCCAGGTGCCCCTCTAGTACACTTTCGAAGTTACATGTCTTTCTGACACGGATTTCCACTTCCTACCATCTACCCTGAGAAACGGTCCCGACGCTTGTGCGTGCATAAGGTCAAACCTCCAATGATATTCATTACAGCATTGTTTAGCAAAACATTGGAAATGCCCAGAACTCCAACAGTAAGGAGCAGCTAAAGCAACCAGCCAGCAATTAAGAAAATGAGTTACACCTACATGGTAAGATAACGTATTGTATTCCTGGATGGCGAAACACAGGCTGCAGAACTGTACACACGTTATCATCTCATTTAGTTTATGTTCAAAGAAACTTGGGGCGCCTGGGTGTCTTGGTTAAGTGTCCGACTTCAGCTCAGGTCATGATCTCAACAGTTTGTGAGTTTGAGCCCCGCGTTAGGCTCTGTGCTGACACATCAGAGTCTGCTTCGGATTCTGTGTCTTCCTCTCTCTCTGCCCCTCCCCTGCTCGTGCTCTGTCTCCCAAAAATAAATGAACATTAAAAAAATTTTTTTAAACTAATTGAGGTGTGAAGAGAAGAAAGGTATAGAAGAGCCTATGTATAATGATAGCATTGATGAAGGAAAGAAATACCTAAATATCTGGGGAATATTCCTGGAAGAACATACGAGAAACTGTAGTAATTAACACTGGAAACCTTATTTTTCCACTGTGCATCTTTTAAAGCAGCCTGGAAATTTCTAGTGACCAAGGGATCAGCGAGGCAGAGGGAGGAGAGACCTTTGAGATTAGACATAGACACACCAGAAACGCTAACACTGTGCAGTAGTGATCGTTGCCAGGGGCTACAAAATCTGAGAATTCAGAGAGGAAAGATCTTGGGGAGAGAGGGGGATCGCTGAAGAGCTTCTGTGTGTGGTTGTGTTTGAAGCAGGCCCCAAAGATCCCTCAGGTTTGGAGCAGAGAGGAGCAAGAAGGGCGGTCTGTGTTGATCGGGAAAGTACTTAGCAAGTAGTATGTTGGCCCCATCAGGCTACAGGAGTAAGTACATGCTAGAAAGTTCTAGTAGGTGCTGGTACCTCCTTAAAGGGTAAGAATGGTTAGCACATCAAGTGAGGAGCAGAGCCCAGCACTTGGGGGAACTCTGAAGAATGGGCGTGGGAGAAGAGAAGCCAAAGGGGGAAACAGAGGTTGTTAGGGCGGTAGGTGTACCAGACAACGTTGTGGAACAAAGAGACAGCTTCTGGAAGGACCAGTATCCCCAGAGGCTTCGTGGAGGGCAAGAAGATGGCCAACCGATCCTCAAAACGTGAAATACAGAGTTAGTCCGAACCAGCAATTTCAGTCTGAGGTGTACACGCGGAACTGAAGCGTGTGTCCCCAGCACAACGTGCACGCGAGCCTCCGTCGGGTCATCGTTCGCCAGAACCCCAAGCGGAAGCAACCCAGGTGCCCAACAGCCGATGAAGGGAGAAGCCAAGGGGAGTCCATGCATGCGCTGGACTACTATTCGGCCAGAAAAAGGTGCGAAGTGGGGACAAACACTTGGAAGAACTCAGACGACGTCACACTGAGTGCAAGAAACTAGATACGAAAAGCCACATGTCCTCTGATTCTACTTACATGAAATGCCCGGAATAGATCAAATCACAGAGACAGGAAACAGATTCGTGATTGACCAGAGTTTGAGGGGAGCAGAAAGCAGGGAAATGACCACCAATGAGTATGAGATTTCTTTTTGCACATGATGAAAATGTTCTGGAATTAGGTAGTGGGGACAGCCATGTAATCTGATAAACCTTATACTGAAAGCTTCTGGCCTGTACATTTTGAAATCATGAATTTTAGGGGCGTCTGAGTGGCTCCGTCGGTGAAGCATCCAAGTTGAGCTCAGGTCATGATCTTATGGTTCATGGGTGTGAGCCCCATGTTGGACTCCGTGCTGACAGCTTGGAGCCTGGAACCTGCTTCAGATTCTGTTCCTTCCTCTCTCTCTGCACCGCCTCCCCGTCCCCTGCGTCTCAAAAACATTAAAAAAAACATTTTTTTAAGAAATCCTGAATTTTATGGGTGAATTTTTAGAAACCACTAAAATGTTATTTATGGAGGTTTTTATTTGAAAATATTTACCTGTTATTGAGAACTATTTCATAAGTTCAGAAGAAGATCAGACGAGGCTTTACAAAATACGACTACTGTTCTATTTACTAAACCAGATGACGGATACACGTGTTCATGGTAATATTCTTTATGGTTATGTCACATCTACTCTTTTGAACTTATGAAAAAGAAGAGTATACAAGGGCCCACAGCCCTCCTCCAACTTTTCTGTAAGTTTGAAATTTTTCCAATGAGGGGAGGGAACGAATCTGAAAGAAAAAGCAAGGAAATGATAACGGACAATTGAGGATACCGGGAGAGCAGAGGTGGGAAGGAGACCTACAACAAAGTTGAAGGAGCGCCGTGGACCCCCGCATGCGCTTTTTTCCTTCTTTATGTTTTCATTTAAATTCCAGGACAGTGTGATACCAGCTTCAGGGGTACAGTACGGTTCACTTCGCACATCACCCTGTGCTCATCACAATCGCACCCCCTGATCCCCAGCACCTATTTCACACACACCCCCCACCTCCCCTGTGGGAACCACAAGTGTGTTTTTGGTTTGTCTCTCTTTTTCCCCTTTGCTCGTTTGTTTTTGTTTTTTAATTCCACATTTGGTATTTGTCTTTCTCTGCCTGACCTATTTCCCTTAGCATTAATACATGCTGGGTCCATCCATTTTATTGCCAACGGGAAGGCTTCCTTCTTTTTCATGGCTGAGTAATACTCCATTGTACCTATAGCACATCTTTACCCATTCATCAGTTGATGGACACTTGGTCTGCTTCCGTAGTTTGGCTATTGAAGATAATGCTGCTATATAACATCGGGGTGTTGGATCCCTTTGAATTCGTATTTTTGTCTTCTTTGGGTAAATACCTAGCAGTGCAGTTGCTGGATGGCAGGTAGTTCCAGTTTTAACTTGCTGAGGAGCCTCCACACTTGTCTTCCAGAGCGGCTGCACCAGTGTGCGTTCCCAGCAACAGTGCATGACGGTTCCCCTTTATCCAGACCCTCGCCAACACCCGGTGTTTCCTGTGTTGTTGATGCCCATGGACTCTTCTAGATTTAGGGATTGTTTTCCGTAGTAACAAAGTGGCTTGGACAAATGCTTATGATCTCATTTCTTTTTGTTTGGTTGGGTTTGTTTTTCAGGTGTACATTTTGAGTTTTTACATATGTGTACTCTTGTATGAACCCAATCAGGGAAAGATATAAAATACACCCAGCACCGGGGCTCTGGCCGGCTCTGGCCGTTAAACGTCCAACTTTGGTTCAGGTTATGATCTCACGTTTTGTGAGTTCAAATCCCACGTCGGACTCTGTGCTGCCCTCTCTCTCTACCCCAGCTCATGCTCTGTCTCTCTGTCTCTCTCTCTCTCAAAAATAAATATGAAAAAAAATTTAAATATACCCATGTCCAGAACCGCAGAAGTTTCCAGTACCTTCCAGTCTGTGCTTCTTCTAGAGACAACTGCTATCCCAATTCCTTTTTCACAACTTAAGATCTAACGTTAGGTGCACGAAGCGATATACAGTCATACGTGTAGTGTAACCGCAGCCGGGTAGGAAAGTCCTAGGGGGAGGCGGTTAAGATGTTCACACCGGTTTCTGCTGAGCGAGAGGAATCAGACTGCTTTTGTTTTGCATCTTAATGCTTTTCTACCTGGAATTTTCTGTAAGGAACACAGGTTCCGCAATGAAAAAGGAAACTAAGCTTAAAAATTTAACTCAAAAGTATATGGAAAGAGAGAGGATAGGAGATAGGATCAAATATCTGGTTGCAGAGTTTGGTAATGTGGCCGGTAAGTCTGGAGACCAGAAACTGGAAACTTATTTCTTCAGGCCTGGGGTTGATCGCAGGCTCCCCCATGTCAGGTGACAAGCCTGTCCAGGGCGCCAGGGTCCGTGGAGCCCTGCACTCCGCTCTGGCCGCATCTGCTGTCCCGGACCCCCCCCCCCCCACACGGGCTCAGGCCTGCCCCCGACCTCTCTCTCCACCCCGGGGGAGGTGGCTCTGGACTCACATATTCGGAGATACCTGGATTCAAGCCCCCCACTTCGCCTACCACTCTCCCTCCAGCCCATTTCTCTGCTGTTCTTGGGCCCACACGACACTCTAGTCCCTCCCTCACTGGGCTCCACCGGGTCCCCACCTCCTTCCCATCCAGTGTAGAGTCCGTGGTCTGTCATCTGGGCCAGTGTCTCAGTGTCCTCTCCTGAACCTCCCTCCCCCACCCCCCGCCCCACACCTCTGTGACCCTTACCCCCAGGGGGCAGAGTACAGCGGAAGAGAACGCCATGACCATGCCCACTGGTGTCCCGGCTCAGAAATCCTTTCCCCCAGTCCGCTTCCTTGCGGGCCTCCTTGGTGACTTTTCCAAACCTTCCTCACCTTCACCGAACCTCCTCCACCATCTGCTCCAGCAGGAAACCTTACCGGCTCTCTGCAGGGGATAGATCATCAGAGAGCGCTCCCCCAAAACATGGGCCCGAAGCCTGTGTGTTTCACCGTATCCTCTGTGTCCAGTCTACTTGGCCCCTCGCTTTCCAGATCCTCTAAAGCCGCTGCCCCCAGACTAACTACCCACAGCCTCCTGGTTGCCGACAGAGAGGCTATTTCGGAGTTCTTAACTTGCTACGCCCTTCTTGAAATGGTCTTTGCTTTGCTTCTGTGGTCTCACATCTGCCTCTACGTCGATTGGTGGCTTTTTGAGAAAAAAAAATTTAATGTTTATTTTTGAGAGACACAGAGTGTGAGAGGGGGAGGGGCAGAGAGAGTGGGGGACACAGAATCCAAATCAGGCTCCAGGCCCCGAGCTGTCAGCACAGAGCCTGACGCAGGGCACGAACTCAAGAACTGTGCGATCATGACCTGGGCCAAAGTCGGCCACTGAACCGGCTGATCTGCCAGGCGCTCCAGTTGCTGGCTTTTTAGCTAAATCCTGTCCCTTGTTCTTTGTCTTTCCCACAAATCGTCTTCCTCCAGTCCGCTTCCTTTAGACCCGCTTTGATGGACCGCGATGATGGAAACGGAATGGTCCGGCAGGAAAACGGCAAAAGCCAAACCTTTCTTCCCTCGTGACTGCCTTTTCACGATGTCCTAACACCTGTGCGTCGCCGGCTCTGAGTGCCGTTCGGTGTCAGGCCCCGGCTGTCTGAGCAGAATTGCCCTGACACCTTTCCCGGCCAACTGTCTCTCAGATTATAGATTTGTCACCCCCGCTGGCGTCCTCCTGCCCCTGGGCCGGCTCTCGGGCCCTCCCGCCAGTGCCTTCTCTGAATGAAAGTCGTTTTAATTTTAGACGAAATTAGATACGATGAGTAAATGAAAATGGCCTGGGTTTTTGTTTGTTTTAAAGCTTGTATATCCCCAAACTGTGTAACTCCAAAAACGTACTCCAGAGCCAAGGAATGAAGTCGCCCACCCCCACTCCCATTAGAGTTTGCGCTTTGGGGTCAGGTAGCGCCTGCTGTCCCAAGTTCTTGCATCGTGACACGGGCTCCACGGGGTCCTCCCCGAAGGAGGTGACCTCAGGCCGGCTACGCAGCCCTCAGGGCTTAGCCCCTTAGGAGTATCTGGGCCTCCCCCACCTGCTGGGAGAGGACTCAGTGCGCTAACCTGAGAAAGCTCTGACTCCAAGACACTTGACGGTGGGGACCTGTTATTCTACACAGTCACATTGCTGGCCATTTCTCACTTCCCAGGGCTTCACTGAAGGGGACTGCAGGGGACAGGGCCTGACACCTGAGGCACGAACCGCACCTTAGACTGAGGTAGCAAAGGGCTGTTCTAGGTTCTCTTGCTCCCGGCAGCCGGCCCGCGTCCGCGCGCTCTCCCGCTTCCCGCAGTGAGAGGGGGCCAACCCGGGTCATCGGACCCAGTTCTCCTCCCGGAGGCGCCGACGCTTCCCCTGGGTTGACAACCCAGTGTGAGTCACGGACACGGCCGGCCCATTCCCAGAGGTCCCCTGGATGCTGAGCGATGCCAAGTCTCAGGAAAGCCCACGGGAAGCACGTGTTACTAAATAAACAGTGGTTGGCACGGGGAGAGGCAGAGACAACACAAATCTTGCGGCGGGGGGGGGGGGGGGTTGCTGTTCAACGGACCTTTTGTGCTGCCGGCCTGGTCTCCATACCTTCCATACCTTCTCTGCTCTTCCACGCAGCGGGACTGTGTGTGGGCCTCTGGCCTGCTGTCCTCAGTGAAACCTTACTTTTATTGTTCGTAGTTTACAGTTCAAGAAATGGAATCTAAAGAAAGAAACGCATTTTGTGCGTGGTCACCAAGCCTTCCGTGGCTGGCTTCCTTCTGCCTCCTCCAGCCAGAGCCTGACTCTGCTAGCCTGCCAGCATCTTGCCGCTTGGACAGTCCGTGGACGGTCAAGTCCCCGCCGTGATCCCCGTGGAACGTCTCACACCGTTTACCAGATACTCCCTGGCTTCGGCGGTGCCATTTTCCTTGGTCACTCTCACCGCTCTGGCCCTTCCTTCAGTCTCTTCCTCCCCCTCCCTCGGCCCCTGGCTGTCATTCCTCAAGGTGACTTCACCCCTGAATTTGGCCAACAGTGACCTTGCCGTCAGTCCCCACACCTCTGAGTCGAGCCCCGGGCTCTCTTCAGGGTGCAGTGCCACTTAGCCAGGAAGGTCGGGGACATCTGTGTCTGCGCCCCAGTTACCTCCCACAGCGCCTTCTTCCCCAGCCAGAGCCCCTTGGCCGCCCTCGGGCTCAGCATCCGCCCCTGCCTCCTCCCTCTGCCCCACACGTGTCCCAGGAAATTATCCAGCCGCGCAATCCTGCCTTCAGTCCGTCTTCTCTGACCTCCGCCACCACTAACTTGGTCCCAGCCACCTCCATGTCCCTCCTGGACCGTCGCGGTGGCATGGGCTCCTGTCACCACTCTTGTCCCCTCCCGTTTTCCCCTCCAGTCCATTCTCCGGACATTGTAGGCAAGTCATTACTTGAAAATGCCAGCCTGAGCGCACCGTTCTCCCCGGAAGACCCTGCTCTGACGTGCACCCTCTGAAGGGTGAGCTGTGTCGGGCGTGAACTCCGCGTCGGCGCGCAAACAGAAGCCAGGCCTACAAAGCGTCACTTGACCTGGTCTGGCCGCGTTCTCGCCCGCCGCCCCCCCCCCCCCGCTGCCCCCACCGCCGGTCTCTCAGCTTTGCCTTCTGCTCCTGAGCTCTCTGCGCTCTCATCGCCCCCGCTCTGCACTGTTGGTGCTATTTATTCCTTGCAGGAAGCTGTCTTCCCCGCCCTCCTTACCCTCCCCTGCCTCCTCCCTTGGCTACCTCGTCCTGGTCCTTCAGGTCCCAGCCGGACGAGATGCCTCCAGAAAGCCTCCACCGACCTCCAGGCTGGGCTGCGATGTCCCCCAAGGCATTTCATAGTTAGCCCTCGTCTGGCCTTACCCACGCATTTGTTCATTCTCTGAGTACCGAGTACCTGCCTGGGCTGGGCACCGAGCGAGGAGCTGCGTGTTTGGTGGCAAATAAGAGACGTGAAGTCGGATGCTTGGTCTCTGTTCTTACGGTACTCACTTTCAGCACGTGTGTGCGTGTGTGTGTGTGTGAGCACAGGCGAGTCTGGCATAGAGCTCTAGGTACTGAGATGATCCTGTCCATTGTTTACTGTTTATGCCACCAGATCCTTAAGTCCCAGTGAGGCAGGAGGCTTGCCTGCTCGTTCACTCCTGTACCCCCAGCACCCCAACCAGCACCCGGCACCGTATTGTTTTTTTTTTGTTTTTTTTTTTTTTTGCTAATGAATGGATGAAGACGGCGCTTGAGCGGGTCGGCAGAAGAACCGCTGGTCCCCACCCGCTGTCCGTCCTCCAGGGCTGGGATAGTGCTCCCCGCCCGCGCCGTGGGCCCCCCTAGAAAGCAGCGGCCCCAGCTCCCTTCCAGCTAAGGGCCCCTGTGTGGTGCGCCTCCTACCCGAGATGTGGTCAAAGATCAGACATTTGCTTTGAAGAGATGCGTTCTTCCTCCCCCTTCTCCGCCTTCCTGCCTGCCGCGCGGTCTGGTAGAGCAGCCGGAACGGTGACAAGGTGACAACCGTGCAGACAGAAGAAGGGCTCCCTGAGACCCCGAAGACCCCGCCAGCGGAGTTACTACGCAGCAAACTCTTAGCCTTTGAGACGAATTTGCTCTGTAGTTAGGCCCCGGCAGGCGCCTCCTGTGATTTGCAGCCAAATACATTCTGGACGATTTGCTGGGTAGAGGGAAATCTACTGTCCAGGCCATCCGCTCAGGACAAGGGGACGGGGCGCCTGGGAGGCTCAGTCGGATAAGCGTCCGACTTCCGCTCGGGTCATGATCTCACTGCTCAGGGTTCAAGCCCCATGCGGGGCTCTGTGCTGACAGCGCAGGGCCTGAAACCTGCTTCCGATTCTGTCTCTGGCTCTCCACCCGTCCTCTGCTCACGCTCTGTCTGCCTCTCTCTCAAATATAAAACAAAAATAAAGGACAAGGGATATTTCGGCGCCCTCACCACGCTACAGGAGGGCGGGCAGAATTGACGGGCACGGGCCACTCTCCGCGTCTCCCGGGCTCTCCCCACATAGCGACCGCCAGCCAGCAGCAAAGGGACAGCAGGTCACCTGGGTCTGCGCCGCTCCTGAGGTCACACGTTTCAAACAGGAGGGTTACGTGTGCTGTTCATTCCCGGAGCAGGTGGGTGCCGATCGCCACCCTGTGCCAGCCTCCACCTGGCCGCTGCAGACACAGACAGGGATGACCAAGTGACACGGAAGCTGGACCCCCAAGGTCCCAGGAAGCAGCAGGTTCCCACAAGGCGGCCGGAGCCGCACCCCGTGAGCGTAGGCTGGTCCTCGCGGGGCGTCCGCCGTCCCGTTTCTCACCCCCACCTCCTTTACCCCGGACCCCCCTCCGGTGACCTCCCTTCACATGCTCACTCACAGCTTTATGGTTGTTTGAAGTGTTCCCGCCACGCCCGGAGGACCCTGCTTGTGTTTTAAAACGCCTCCTCTTCGGCCTTCAAGATCCTTCAGGCTTCCAACTCCCGTCTGCTTTCTCCACGGCGGAAACCTCCCTGTGCTCTCGCTGACCCACCACAAACCGCCTGTTCTCCCAACATCCGCACCACTGTGGGGCTCCCCCAAACCCGCTGTGCCGGCTGGGAGCCTCGGACTCCTCCTGACGTCACGACTGGGTGTTAGGGTCAAGCCTAAGTGACGGACCCCTCACTCAGCTCCAAGGTGCGTTCAGATCAGGATTTGGGACGGTAGTAAAACGTTTAGGACCGGCCACTAGCGTAGCCCCAAGGGGTTAAGGCAGTTAGGAACTGGTATTGTCACCTTTGATCGCTTTGAAGCTCTTCAAAGTACGGGGGGGGGGGGGGGGGGGGGGCGGTGAGTTCGTTTCAGGAGCGGGGATCAGGCCATTTTGAGCCTGATGGAAATTCTAGCGCCCTTCTCCAAAATAATACGTCTCTGAGCTCGCACGCGCGTGCAAACACACACGCACACCCCACAATATTTGGAAACCACTCTGCCCTTCTGAAGATCCGGGTTAAGAATCCACTTGTGATTTCTCAGGAGGGGGGTACTTTTTGGTCCTTTATCATGTACTGTTTTCGTTTACCTTTTTGTGCGTGGGTCTTTCATCCCACTGAGCGGGCAGTGTCCCTGTGAGGACACCGTGTCTTTATTATCCCCCGGGACGCGCCCTTGCAGGGAACAAGGCTCCTGGGACGTTCTGACCCATCGAGTCCTTTGGGGTTGTTGGGGTGCAGAGGACAGGAGGCTTTCCTTTCAGCGTTCCCACCATCCCCCCACCTCCCTCCACAACAGAAGAGGTCGCCTGGAGAGGGCTGGGACCTCGCTAGCTAGCGTTATTTACGTACTCCTCTCTTCATGCAAATATCCAGCCCTGGGCATGTAGGGAACCAGGCGGGGCCTCGTGAGAAGCTTTACTCGCGTCCACACTGAAGGCCATGCGTGTTAATAAACCCGTGTACTGTATCCTCTCTGAAACGTGGGGTCCCAGTTCCTTCCGCAGCTCTGTGCCCGACCCAACACACCCACCCCTGTAATCAGAATCCCTCCCTGTGCAGGCCCGTGGGTTTTCCTTCTCAGCCTGCACGCCTTTCCTTGCATGAGCTTGTGGAAAAAATTTAGAACAGGAATAAACCAAGGGCTAATAAAATAGTAGCCATGCGGTTTTAACTTCTTTTCTGATCCTTCCCTCCGCCATAGAATTCCGGCAGGCGGACTTTCATTGTAACCTTTTCAGAACTTGCCAAGGGTTTTCCCTCCCTTAGCCGCCCCGCCCCCGCCACCGCCTCTGCAGGCAAGGACCGCCACCTGGTGGCCACGTGCGGGAATGACATGTTTCCCCCAAATGTGGTGAGAGGAAGGCCCCTAGTGCTTGGTCTTGGTTCCAAGGGGAACAAGACAGACGCCTGTGGATGGAGGTGGTCTCACGTTGCCCCCCAAGACACAGCATCCCATCCCCTAGTTATTCTAGACGGATGAAGTCACTCAGCGTTTGAGGTCATTGCATCAAAATTTATTGGGCAGTGACTGTGTGCCCAGCACTGGGAACATGGCGGTTAACAGGATGGACATCCGTGGTCTCTACTCTCTAGCTGCCAGCCAGCCAACTACATCCATGATTTTAAAAGTTTAAATTGTAAGAAGTACTCAAATGTATGTGCTTCTAAGAAATGATCTAACAGGGAGTCTCACTTTCAACACCAAGAAATCAGAGAAGCTGTCCCGAGGAAGACCCATTCGGGATTCAGCTAGGTGGGAGATGGGTGTGCACGCAGAGGGAACAGCATGTGCGAGGGCCCTGGGGCAGGCAGACATCTCATGGACTGGGAGACACCCCGGGAACGACAGGGAACCAAGGTGAGACGTGCAAGGTGGGCAGACGCCAGTTTACACAGCGTCTTTGGACTTAGAGGGCTTTATTCCCAAAGCAACCGGAAGCCACTGAAGAATCTGAAGGAGGAAAGTCAGAGGCCTTGGTTTGGTCTCCAGAGCTCACCCAGACTGTGGTGTGGGGTGGCAGACGCGGAAATAGGACGGGTTGCAGGGACATTCGGGAGCTGGGAGTGACCTGGAGAGTGACCGGGGTGTGAGGAGAGGGTGTTTCTGGCAGGAGACACCGAGGCAGGAGGCTGGAGAAGAGGGGCGGCTGTGGGCCCCTCCCAGAGGCACAGGCCCCGGGAGGCTAGGCCAGCGCTAGGGCAGCTGCTTGGCTCGGGTTTCTGAAAGCACGTCGCTTTAACTGAGCAAACAAGACGCACATGAAACAATCACGGAGCGGACCAAACATCAGAATGATCCAGAGACTTCACGGCCCTCTCTCGTTACATGGCGCTGAGTGGAGGAAGCCCTCGGTCTCACGGGGAGCTCAGAAAGGGCCGAGGCCGGTAGCCACCTCCGCCTCTGTCCATTCCTCTCCCAGCCACCCCCTCAGAACGTGTCTCACGGCCCCCCGCCCAGGCCCTGGCACCCCTGGCCGATTTTTTGGGGCCTGTGACTGTCAGGAAGCCCACCGGTCTGTCATTCCCGTTCCCTGCCCCTGCTGAGGTTGAAGAGGACACATCTGGCCACTGTCCCCCCTCCCCCATGTGGGTTGTCCCTTGGTCACATGGGTTTTCTGACCTCATCAGCTCCTCTCTCTACATTACTGTTGTAAGGGTCGTCATCTGGGACACAACCAGTCTTCCATTCCCTAAGGGGCCCATCAGGATTGCCTCCTTTTTGTCCCCCCCTCCCCTTCCCCCACTCCAGTTTCCCCGGGGCTGGTGCACAGAAGCAAATTTTGCTGTGGGGTCAACCAGGAAGTAGCCTCAATAGCCCCTGCTCAGCTGACAGCCCTCCCTGCCTCCCCTCCCCTCCCCCCTCCGCCACTGCAGAACTCTGCTAACTCCCTTCCAGGAGTTAAACACACACAAAATGACAGCTGACCACACAATAGGTCTCCAGGGTCCTGTTGTGGAGGACTGTGCGGTCCTCCCTGGAGCTTGTGTCCCAGCTACTAACTAGTGTGCCTGTGCCTTCCTGCTGCTAAATCTCACTGAGCTTAGGGACCTCCCCTCCGCCTGCCAGACGGGATGCCGCCAGGTTCCTCAATGGGGGGCAGGGGGGGGGGAGCGGGCATGGAATTTTTCTGAGCTCCAAAAGCCTTATGGTGTTGGCGTCCCTCTTACCGAACAGTTGCATTAAAAAAGGCAGCGTAAGATCCAGCCTGAATTACCTGAATTCGCTTCCTTTCTTCCTTTTGGGTTCTAACCGCCAACTACTCTTCAGAAGGGAGATGAGGTCTTTTTGTTTGGCCAGGGACCGCCGCTTCCTGCGCCGGCTGGGGAAGTCCTATCTTCCTGCAATTCATCCCATGTCCATCACTGCCCCAAACTTCTTCCATCCCTCATCCCCGTGGCGGACTTCTCTTCCTCTGTCAGAAAGTTCTGCCTGAGCTCTGCCTGTGCCCTTCTACATCTCCCTAATCCGAGAGATTGCACCTTCTGGATCATTCCTAGGAATCACTTCACGTGCTTCTAGCCGTCTCCCCAACTTCTGGGGCACCTGGGTGGCTCAGTCGGTTAAGCCAACTTCTCAGAGCAAAGCATAGCGGGCCTGGGAAACAGGGCCCGCACACCTGCGGGAGACACGGGGACCACAGCTAGTTCCCAGCGCAGAACGGCGGTCAGACCCAGCCGGCACACACAGCTCTTTTCCTACAGGACACGGAAGCAGCCAAACTCGAAATATGTCTTAGGTCTACGTGAGCACGCATCCCCCTTCCTAGAGTTCTGTGAGGTCATCATTGAAGTAAAGCAGGATCGCGGGGGTGTAAAGTGCACCGTCCATATTGAGATAGTCAAATTCTTCTTCCTCATCCCGGATCCCGTTCTCTTCCAGGGTATAATCCATGTTCAAGTTCTTCCCTTCATATTTCCACGTATAGCTGGCAGCATGCGCGTTATAGGGGAGATAGCGGTGTACGATTTCCCACATTGACTCCAGAGCCCCCACCTGCAGAACACGAAAGCACCCCAGCCCCCAGAATTCTGGATGGAACATACCCATGGCCCCAAGCAAAGGCCAGGAGCCCAGAGGACGATAGAGCTGGGATCCGAGAGCCTTGCTTGGTAGACAGCGTTTTAGGGGCGCTTCCGGCGCCCCGATGAAGCATGCAGTGAGTGGCTCCCAAGCGTCACTGGCCTTCATGGGAGCCGCTCCTACCACAGAGATGGCCTTAAAGGGTCAGGGTCACGGCCTCCTCCCCATCCCTACAGTGGAGTACGCTAGTAAGGGTCTGTTTACAATCACTGTCCCAAACACAACGCTGTAAGAGCTTCGCAGGACTACGACACCGAGGTCCCCAAACTGCTGCCCTCCGCTTCTGTACCCCGTGACCCGGCCACGCCTCCGACTGCTCCCCCTGGAGACCCGGCTGCCCCTGGAGGCGGAGGAAACGCTGCTCCCACGGGTCATGGAGAGAGCCGAGGGCCTGAAGATCTTGGCGATTTGCCGGGGTTCCCGTCCCCTCTGACCTGCCCCCAGGCACCACCAGTTCTCACCTCTAGTGTGTGCTCCTGCGACGTGAGCGTGTTAACGACGCGGATGGTCCGGGTCTTAGCGGCCAGCCGCCCCACCTGATAACGCGACCCCTGCCACCAGGGCTTCCCGAAATCATTGGCCCAATCGGAACGGGGCAGCTGCGGCGGGACGTGCAGAAAGCGGCCCCAGGGGGTGCGGTATCTCAGGGTGCCGGTCAGCGGGTCCACGTGCTTGCGGATCTTTAAAGCGGGGTTCAGGGGAGGGACCTCGGAGCAGTCACCGTCGCCGACCCCGGCCCGCCCGGGCTTCTCCTCCCCAGCCGGCTCTCCGGTGCCCCTCCCCCTGCCCCCAACCCCGGGTTCCAGCAGAACTCACGTCTCTGGTCTTCGGATCGAACCAGTGGCTGATGTCCTGGCCCGCGACTTCTATGATGGGTTTTAGCAGCAGGTCTCCTGGGAAGGAGCAGCTGCCGTCAATGCTAGCCACCCAAGAACCAGGACCCCCTGTCCCCAAGTATGCCCTGGCCCAGAGCGTGCCCCTACCCTTGTACTCCTGAGCCAACCGCGTCAGGTCGTACACAGATCCCAGGTAAGACACCCAGAGGTCTTCCGGCCGGTTATGTTGGGCCACCTCCGCCGGCGTGAAATAGCGACGCAGGAAAAACTCAAAGTCGGGCCCGGCCACGAGGCCGCGGCGCGGCCTGGCTCTTGCACTGTCGGCCACCAGCATCTCCTGTTGCTTCGTGGCTCCTCAGTACGCTCTCCCTCACTACCTCTTTTCCCCCTGGTGAGCGCGTTTATCCGCTGACATGGAAACCATTGTCTCTCTCCGGCCACCGTCCACAGAGATCAAACACTGAGCGGGTAAGGGACGGGGCGTGGGCTGTGAGTGCTCACGGGAAACGTAGTCCGAATCTGGCTTTCAAGGGATCGAGCTGCGTGCTCAAGAGTTCCGGGCGAGAGAGCAAGGCAGAAAAAACAAGGGAGGGTAGGATGGAGTTGGATTACGAAAAAAGGTATTCTCGCTAAATTCCAGGGTCCCTAAAAGCTATGTCTGAAGCTAAAGAGGTAAAACTCGCGATATGTTAAGACACCGGCGCCATAGACCTCAGTGAGCCTCCGCGTCGGAGAAGAGAAGCTCGCGAGATCTCTGCAGTTGCCCAGGAGACAACACGGGGAGGAGAGGTGATCTCGCGAAAGAATAGAGGTCGGGAGCACTCGCGAGATCTCCGACCACCGGACCCGAAAGGTTCTCAGGAAGTTGAAGGGCCCGCAGGAGGCCCAGGGGCAAATGGCCGGAGCCGGACCAACCATGCTGCTACGAGAGGAGAACGGTTGTTGCAGCCGGCGCCAAAGCAGCTCCAGCGCCGGGGTTAGCGCGGGCTCGAGGGCTGGGATTGAGGGGCAGCCGGGGAGCAAGATGGGGGACCGAGGGGGGGGAACTGCAGCTCCCGGCAGCCTCTAGGCTTGGTGTGAGCGCCCCGCGGGCTGTCGGGAGCTGTGGTTCCGTGGGTGGGCGGCAGCCGGGGCGGCGCAGTCTCAGCGCGTGTCCCGCCCCGCGCAGGACTCGGACGGGGAGCGCGACGACTCGCCGGCCGCGCGGGCCCGGCAGCAGCTGGAGACGCTGCTCAACAAGACTATGCGCATTCGCATGACAGATGGACGGACCCTGGTCGGCTGCTTCCTGTGCACCGACCGCGACTGCAATGTCATCCTGGGCTCGGCGCAGGAGTTCCTCAAGCCGTCGGGTCAGTGCCCGGGGAATGCGGCGGAGCCTCACCGCGAGGCACTAACACCTCCGCCCACCAGTGTGTGGCTGCACCCTACCTAGTTTTCTGGGTCTAGAAGGGGCGGGACCTACGCTGGCCTGCCTCCCTGATGCTCTGACCCTTCTTTCCAGATTCCTTCTCTGCTGGGGAACCCCGTGTGCTGGGCCTGGCCATGGTACCTGGCCACCACATCGTTTCTATTGAGGTGCAGAGAGAGAGCCTGGCAGGGCCTCCCTATCTCTGACCGCGATCGCGCATGCTTTTCAGACCATTAAACCTGTAAACGAAGTGGCTTGTGTCCGAGTGTAGTTGGGATGCCAGGAGTGCTGTCAGCCCTCCTTCACCCAGCCCTGGTCGTCCAGGGATGCTAAAGGTTCCCCCGGGTTCGGGGGTGGGGATGAGCTAAGGACCATCAGGCCCCAGGGTGGGCCCCTCCATCTTCCCTCCCACGCTGCTGCTCCAGAATTGTGGCTGGAGGGGGTGTCATCCTGCTCCGGAAGGCCCATTGTTTCCCTCGCCGGCCTGGCAACACCGAGTTCCTCCGAGCTGGGGTCAGAGAACGGGCTCGGGTCCCCAAGGGGAGCAGGGCAGGCGACAGAGGCCGGGCCCCTCCGCTCTATTGATGGAGAGGTGACTTCAGGGTCAGGGACAGAGAGAGCTCTGGGGTCTGGCCAGGAAGAACGGGCTAATGCGATAAGGGAAGGCCTGGAGGCTGAAGGATGCGCTCTTGAACCCCCGCCCCCGTCCCATGTTGTTTCCTGCTTCTGGGCAGGGGGCAGGGGCAGGGGGTATAGAAGGAGCGCCATCACCCCCCTGTTCACAGGATCCCAGCAAAACATTCAGTTCGTTAATTCTTTATTGACGTTCGTTAATTCTTTACCCCCACCCCCAACCTCGCCCCCCAGCCCGTAAATACTAGAGGAGCTGCACCAGAAAAGGAGGACGCGAGGTTCGTCCGGATGGTGGGAGGCGGGGAGGAGGGTGGAGTGCTGGTGTGCGCAGGGTCCAGCCCAGATGTCCAGGATTCAGATGTAGGTAGTAGTAAAGTGGGTTTTCCGGGGCGTGGCGGATTTCCGCCAGCTTTGGGTCCACAGATGCTCCGGCTCCCCCAGGGGATGCTGGGACCCGGCTTGGGCAGGGATGGGGGCAGGGAAGGTCGGGAGACACCCCCCCCCCTTTCCCCGGGCTTCAAGTCCTTGGGGCCGCCGGGAGCGGGGACCGTCGTGAGGGTAGCTCCCGACTCGAGGGTCCTCAAACCCAGACCTTCCCTGATGCGGAGGTGGCCTGGGGCCCTGGTGAGGCCTGGGTGGGCCGCGGCTGCGGGGCGCGCCGGCGCCGGTAGAGGGCCCGGCTGTAGGGCACGAGGCAGTCGGCCAGGCGGAGGCGCAGGCAGAGGCGACGGTAGCTGGCCAGCGCGAGCACGAGCAGCGGCACGAGGAGCAGGAAGCCGGTGACCAGCAGGGCCGTGAAGCCCGGGTCCCGCAGGTGCGCCGTGCAAGGCGGTGCCTGGGAGCGCAGGAACTGTGGGGGCAGAACCGGCGTCGGGCCCGAGCCAGCGGCCCGGGCCCACGGATCCCCACCGCCACCTCGGGGCACATGCTCACCTGGGAGTGGCAGAGGAAGCCGAAGCCCAGCATGGTGACAGCGGGCAGCAGGATGGTCCCCAGCACGAGCGCCAGCAGGAGGAGGTTGAAGGCTGCTACCAGCAGATTCTGGGCCGTGACCAGCACGGCGCAGGCCCAGCAGTCCAGGGGGTCCCGGGGCTCGGGGCCGCCGCCGCCGCCGCCGGGAGCCGCTCGCTGCGCCCCGGGGACATCCGCCATGGTCGGTCTGGCTCCCGCCCGCCTGGCCGCCTGGGCCGCGTCCCTTATAGCCCTCTTTCCTGCCCCTCCCCCGGCCCGGCCTCTCCCCACCCCCCCCCTTATCCTGGAATGCGGCTCCGGGATCGGGCACCCCCCCGCCCCCCCAGCCCAGACCGAGGAGCGGACCGGCGCGCTGAACATTCCACAGGCGCCTCGGGGAGGGGCTCGCCCCGCCGGGGTCTGCGCGCCAGGCCCCCAGGCAGCCCGCCCCCCAGGTGCGCGCCCCGCCAGCTCCAGCACGGCCTCCAGACCGGATGTTTTTCTCGGATTTTATTTTTAATATTAATATTCTCACACAAAAATCACCGAAAATAGGGGGAGGGTTGGGAAGACCCCTCTGCCCCTGGGGCAGAGAGACAGTGCAGTGCGAGGGGGCGGGACTGTAAACCCCCCACCCTCCGCAGCCCCAGCGCGGGAGGAAAACACCATCGACAGAACGAAAATAAAGCCCCAGAGAAACTCATCCCGGGGTGTCCCTGCCCCAGTGAGGCCCTGGCCCTGGGCTGGATCACGCTTAAAAATAAAAGTGGGGGACGGGAGGGGGGTGAGGGGAAGGTCCGTGTTTTTAAAAGTTTGCCGGGGCTGGGAAGGATGGGGTTCCTTTTCCTCATAGTTCTTTCTTTAAAACTTTAAATTTTTTTATTTATTTATTATTATTATTTTTTTACAAAATACCATTTCAGTTCCCACTTCTTCCCCTACAGTACAGGAGTCGCTCACCCTCAGGCGGGGTTGGGGTCGGGTCGGGAATGGGGGCCTGGTCCGAGAAAGTGCAGGACGTCGGGGAGGGGAGCGGGTTTGAGCACCATGAGAACCCGGCTGGAGCCGCGGGCGGACGGGCGGAGACGGACGGGCCGGGCCCGGACACACACTGGGGCGCGGGGACAGCCCGGCGGCGGGCAGTCCCTGGAGGGGTGGGCGGGATGGCTTTGGGGGGTGCGGGAGGTCGGGTTTTCCCAAAAATGAATAAATAGAGGTGAGTGGGACTGTTATAAATTAAAAACCAAAACAAAAAAACAAAAACAGAAACAACCAAGAACAAACAGAAAAAAAACCCAGAAAATACAAATCATAACCAAGTGAATAAACAAAGGACATGTACGGGGGGGGGGGTGGTCACAGCTAGCATTGGAAGTAAAAAAGGAGGTTCGGGGGGGGGTAAAGCCCATAGAAAGAATCTCATTAAAAACCTCGGCTGCCGTAACGTCTATGTACAAACACGAGCCGCGAGCGTCTGCGCCGGGCTGGCGAGCTGGCGGGCGGCAGGCGTGAGGGAACCCGTATGTGACCCCCGCCGCCGCCGGAGCCTGGTCCTTGTGTCTGTTGCTAGAAAGGCCAAAGTCGGTGAGGGGAGGCGCTGGCGGGCGAGGGGCTGCCAGCCCCTCCCCCGTCTCCCATTTTTTTTCCTTTTTTCCTCTTATTTGTTAAAAAAAACTTTTTTCTTAATAAATTAAGTGAGGGGGAGCTGCCAATGGGGCGGAAGGGCCGGGCCCGACACCCCCTTCCCGGCCAGAGGCGGGACCTAGGTCCAGCCCAGGCGTGTGCTGGTGGCCCCGCGGCGCCCGGCGGGCGGGCGGGCGGGGCGTCCGGCCTCATCGCGACGAGCTGGCGGGGGCCTGCGGGGAGAAATCCGGCGCCGGGCTCAGGGGCGGGCGCCGGGCCCCGCCCCGGCCCCGCCCCCGCCGCCCGCGCCCCCCGGCCCCGCCCACGCCCGCCCACGCCCGCCAGGCCCTCACCAGCGTGAAGGCGTCGTAGGCCTGCGCCAGCTCCTCGGTGCGGTACTGCTCCAGCACCACGACGCCCTGCAGCCCCGCGCTGCGCCGCCGCGCGCACGCCTCGCAGTGCACCAGGTACGTGTTGCGGCTGCCATTCTCGCTAGTCACGAAAAGGATGTTGAACACCTCCACCTGGGAAGGGGCGCAGGAGAGGGGGCGCGGTCACGGCGAGAGGGGGCAGCGGGGGCACCTCCCTCCGGGGCGCAGGGGGAGCGCGCGGCGGGCCCACTCACGTCGCACTCGTTGCAGTAGTAGGCGGGCTCGTCCTTGACCCGGCCCTGGTAGGCGATCTTCTTGCCGGCGCGCACCAGGCTCTCGCGCTGCACCTGGCAGTGCTTCATGGACTGCAGGAGGCAGAACCTGCGCGCGGAGCGGGGAGGAGGGAGAGGGGGCCCGTGAGACCGGCGAGGCGGGGCCTCCCAGCTCTGGGCCAGGGTCACAGTCCCTGACCTTGGCATCGCTCACAGAGGACAGGTGGCTCCAGTGCATTTGGGCCGCCAGATAATCAAGCTCCTTGGAGCGGGAGCGGGTACGGTGCGAGGCCCGTGGTCCGGGGCAAAGGAGGAGGAGGAGAACGGGGCGAGAGCTGGCAGAAAGGTCAAGAGCAGGCCCAGGTCTTGTGGAGATGGGCTCCTTCCCAAACGGGGTGCTCACTTGATCATCTTGAAGAGATCCGGGTCGCTGATTTTGACCGTGCGAGCCACGTTCCAGGACACGTGAATCATGGGCACAATGGATTTGACGTTCTTAACCTCGTTCCACTCGTATCGTTCCAGGGCCAGCTGGTACTGATAGGCTGCGGGCCAGAGCGGGAGACGGAGGCGTCTCGAGCAGCTGCGGCCACGCCAGCCCCAGGCCCTGGCTGCCGTCCAGCCCGGCCGCTCACGGGGCTCACCGCCCCCCCCCCAACCCCACGCGCGGGCCCCGCCCTCTCACCGGTGAGGGGCCCCACGTTCCAGGCGATGTTGTTGCACCAGCCGGTGGCCTGCACCCAGTGCACAGTGCCCGCGTTAATCCACACCAGGTCTCCGGGGCGCTGCACGAAGCGGTACACGGGGATGTTGGAAGCGTAGAGGTCATCCAGGATTGGCCACCAGGAACCAGTCAGGTAGTCCACGCCGTGCCTGCGCGGTGGCCACAGGGTCAGACAGAAGCCACAGGGACGGGGCGGGATTGGGAGGGGGAGGCGGTGTATCTGGCGGGGCCAGGGGGGCGCGCACCGGTCGCAGAAGGCGCTGATGGTCTCCCAGTAGTGCTCGTGCACCGCGAACCACTCGCAGTCGCCGGGCCCAATGTTGATGTTGACGGAGCAGAAGTTGTTGTTCTCCTGGTGGCCTGCAGGGGGCGACAGAGAACGGCGTGGCTGGCCGCAGCCCTGCCTGTGCGCCGCGACCAGCCCGCCCACGGGCCCTCATTGGCTGGCGGGGCGGAGCGGCAGACCCGCCCCTCGCGCGCGCCCGGGCGGGGAGCGCACCTGGCGTTCGGCTGCCGGGAACCTTCATGTACAGCTGCACGGTGTTCATGCCCAGGATGGTGTGACCCACGTGGCTCAGCATGTTGCCCGTGGAGGTGACCCGCATGAAGGCGGGCAGCTTCAGCAGCTCCTGCAGCTGCGGCTTCCACCTGCGGTGGCGAAGGTGCCCCAGAAGTGAGAGGCCGCCCCTGCCCCCTGCCGGCCCGGCAGCGCCCCGGCCCCCAGCCGCACTAACCGCTTGGCATCAGACAGGTCGATGTTGGTGCCGAACTTAATGATGTGATGGTTCTTGGGGTCTGGCGCGTTGCTGCCGGGGCAAAGAGCACGGGTTGGCGGAGACGCGCGGTCGAAGGGAAGGGGAAGGGCACGAAGTGGGGCGGACGACAGGGACCTACCTGGGAGGGGTCCCCGTGGTGCTGTCCGGCTCCTCGGACTCCTCATCCTCGCTCTCCTTCTCCTCCTGCTAGGCCACAGTGGGGAGGCGGCCGGGTCAGCCAGCGCCCAGCCCTCGCACCCACCCCACCGGGCCCCAGGCCCCAGAGCCCGCCCAGGGAAGGCCCTCGCACCTGCAGGGACTCCTGGAAGGAGGAGGCCTGGTACTGCGCGTACTTGGCGATGGTGGTGTGCGAGCGGGAGCTCTCGCAGGGCCAGATCTGCCGCGTGCCTGTCAGGTCCCAGTTCTCATCCGAAGGCTGCTGCACCTGCGTGCGCACCTCCACCGTGTGCTCGCCGCTCGCCTCCACCAGCGTCTTGGTGGAGAAGAGGCCCAAGTCTGCGAGGCAGGACCGAGCAACGCGTCGGGGCAAGGGCGGAGGGCAGGCAGCGAGGGCCTTCCTCCTCCCGAAGCCGCACGGAGCTCGGCCCGGCCCCCCGCCCCACACGCGGCTGGCCAGGTTGGCCCTCTCAGGGCCACCCCCTTTCTCCCGCTGCTGCTCAGAGCCGGAGCACCTCCGGGAGAGCCCTCAGGTGTGTGCGGGAGGCCACATGTGCCCTGCACCTGGCACTTAATAGGCGCTCCACAAATGGCCATTTCCTTAAGTTACCGTTGGGTCCAACGGTTTAGTCAAGTACAAGCCTAGAATGTGCTTCATGTAACAGCGGAGGGAAGGGAGGATGTGCGGGAGAGAGAGCATTATGGGTACAGAGGAAAGAGGGTTGTTTTATGTTTCTTCGAGGTTTCCATTTGTAGGTGTGTACCTCTGTTTGAAGTTTGGCACAATAAAAAATTTTTTTTTTGCACAATAAAGCGCTGAAAAAGAGAGCCCTGGGGCACTGGGTGGCTCAATCAGTTAAGTAAACTTTGGGACTCCTGATTTCAACTTGAGTCATGATCTCACCATCATAGGATCAAGTGCCTCATTGGCTGTGTGCTGAGCATGGAGCCTGCTTGGGATTCTCTCTCTCTCTCTCTCTCTCTCTCTCTCTCTCTCTCTCTCTCCCCCTCTCTTCCTCCCCCGCCCCTTTCCTGCTCTCACGCTCTCTCAAAATAAATAAACTTAAAAAAAACATCCCCAGACCACGGGCCGGTGGGGGTTTTGTAGAATCTGTATTCTCATCCTCATCAATCAAGAAAACCTAAAGCAATCCTAACCAGGTCCTGAGATCCATCCCCTTCCCGTCTGCCCCGTGCTGGGGACACAGCGATGGGAAGCAAGCCCAAGGCCTCAAGTAGGGCCTGCGGAGGACTGAGGAGAGTTTGAGAGCCATGGTCTGCCGTCTGCAAGCATGGGGGCCCTCAGAGCCTCCCCGCACCCTCCTGCCACCCCCCCCACCGCGACACTCACTGAGCCGCAGGGAGCCCGCCAGGCCCCGGATCACGGTGATGGGATTTCGAGGGTCTGTGCAGAACTGCAGCAGCACAGGCGAGAAGGCATCCCGTTTGCTCTCCAGCTGAGACAGGTGGAGACAGGGCGGAGGTGAAAGCCCCGCCCTCTCACCCCAGGCTGTGAGCCCTGCCCCCCCCCCCCCCCCCCCCCCCCCCCCCCCCCCCCCCCCCCCCCCCCCCCGCCATGGTCTCAGAACCTGTGGCAGGGGTCACAGGCAGGAGTCGCACGTACATAGATGCTGGGTGTGGGCGGGTTGAGTTTTTCCCGGGGCAGCTTCTCCTCAGTGTTGATCTTCGGTTTCACAGACTGGGCAGGGGAAAGGTAGGACTCTCGAAACTTCCCTTTCACCTTGGCATTCCTATGGGGAGGACAGGCACATGAGGGCAGGAGTATCAGGGTGATGGGGAAGGGAGGCCCCCCCCCCCCGCAGGGCCAGGCCAGCAGCCTGGGGCGGGGGGCAGTAAAGAGGGGCCACCTCCCGGCACTTACTTGCTGGCACGCACGACGTCAGCAGCACAGTGGCTGATGGTGAGGTCCGCCATGCGCAGCCTGCGCTCTTCTACCTCGGACGCGATGAAGGTCTCCTTGTCCCCGCTCTCCACCTTGATGAGCCTGATCTTCAGCTCCTTGGGGGGCCCTTCACTGAGCGAGCGCAGCTTCAACATGTCAGCCCGGCTGACACCTGGTGGTCCTGGTGCTTCCTCCCGAGCCTTCTTCCCAGCACCGGGAGCTGAGGGAGCCGTGGGCTGGGCAGGGGGCGCAGGGGCTGGTGGAGGGGCCGGAGCGGTGGGTGGCTTGGCCTTGGAGGCCCCGCCGAGATCAGGTCGGGCCTTCTCACGACCCTGGATCTCCTCACTCTGCAGGTCCAGGTTGCCCAGCACCCGGCGGCTCTTCTCTTTGGGGGCCTTGGCCTTGGTCTTTGCCCTGCCTTCTCGGGGCCGTCGACCCACACTGTCCTTACAGGCCCGCCTGTGCCGACGGTGCTCCTTCTGGTGCTCCTTCTGGTGCTCTTTCTGCCGCCGCTTGCTGCTGCCTGGTCCTGCTGCTGCCGTCCCGCCACTTTCCTCCCGGGCCTGGGCAGGAGGCAGCAGTCGCTCAGTCCCACTGTCCACCGGGCCTACCGTGTCCACCGGGCCTGCCGTGTCCACTGGGCCTGCCGGGTCCGAGGCGCTCCGGCCCACCCGCTCCACAAGGGTCTCACAGGCCCGGCTGATCTCTTCTAGCACCTCAGACTCAGACCGAGCAGGGGGCAGAGGCAGGGGTGGGGGCGGCGGGGCAGGGGTCATGGGGCCCGGGGCTGGCTCTTCGTCCGCCCCGCGCTCCCGGGCCCAGGGCCCGCCTGAGGTAGAGAAGTGAGATGCCGAGGGAGCGGAGGGCTGCGGGGAGCCCTGGGCGCTAGGGGCCGCCGAGGCGGGCGGTGGGGCGGTAGCACCTGATGGGGGACCTGGGGAATACTGAGTGGCAGGCAAGGGCCCGGGCCGGGTGGCGACGGCTGCTCCAGTCCCCCGGTAACAGTACTTCTGTCCCTCCAGCACAGAGGCCAAGGACTTGAGCAGGCTGGCCGGTGGGGGGAGCGGGGGTGGCGGGGGCTGGGGCTGGGGTGGCGGAGGGAACTTGGCTAGAGGCGGCGGTGGCGGCAGGGCTGGTGGTGGCTTCTTCTCCTCTTCCTGGGTGGCGGTGGCAGTGGCGGCGGCAGTGGTGGTGGTGGCGGCGGCGGCGGTGGTGGCAGCTGGGGCTGTGTCACTGGGGAACGGAGGCTGCAGAGATGAAAAGGGCTCCTTCAGAGGGGGCGGGGGGCCCACGCCCGCCTCCTGTTGTTGCTGCTCTTCCTCCTTGCGAATGGATTCGTCCAGCATCTTCATGATGTTGGCCAGCCCGTCAGGGAGGATCTTGAACTCGGCTGGCTCCTCAAACTGGTCCTCCAGTGGGGTAGGAGGAAAATCGAAGAGCCGTGGGCCCCGGGCAGGCAGCTCCCCAACCCTGGGCGGCACAGGCTGGGGGGCTTTATTCAAGGGGCCTGGGGAGGGCCCCGGCCCCACCTCGGGGGTCTTTGGGAAGGAGACCCTGGGCCGAGGGCTCTCCGGGCGCCTGAAGCTTCCTGAGGTATTTTGGTGGCAGGAGGAGGAGGGAGGAGCTGGAGGCAGGGCAAGAGTCAAGGGTGCAAGAGGTGGGTCCTGGGGGCTCAGATTCGGGCTGGGGGGCCGGGGAAGGGGGTCCAAACTTCTGGCCAGATAGGGAGGTGGGGGGAAGGGCACAGGCCCCACGGGGCTGCTGCTGGTGGCTGGGGGAGTCGGAGGGGTGTGTGAATCCTGAGTGCCCATAGAAAAGCGGGGAGCCGGAGGCCCCAAGAAGCCCTCGCGGTGGGGGAGTGGAGGGGGGGGAGGGCGGGGTCGTCCCTCCGCCCCGAAAAAGAGCTCCTCTAAGATCTCCCCATCCTCTCGGGCCGCCCGGCAAGCTGGGCCCTTCAGCCAGGCAGGGGGGGGCGGGGGGCGTAAGAGGCGGGGACAGGGTGGCGGAGGTGGCGAGGGAGGGCAGGGCGGCAGGGACAGGTGAGGAGTGGCAGCGGGAGCCGCCAGGAACGGTTTCCGACTGCTGTGTGCCGAGGGCCCCAGGCGGCCTTGGTGAGGGGAGACGTCCAGCGCGGGAGTTTGGTAATGGTCAGCGCCGGGCTGCAAGCAGGGGACAGGTGGTCAGTGCCTGCTTGGGGGCGGGGGCGGGGGGGGGGGGGGGTGCACCGCTGGCTCCGCCCACAGTCCAGAACTCACAATGCCTGGGCTCGGCTCCGCGGCCCGGAGACCGGTGGTGCTGCTGCTGCTGCTACTGCTGCTGCTGGTGGGGCCGGGGAGGCCGGGGGGCCGGGAAGGGGCGTAAGGCACGCAGGCGGTGGTTGCTGCTGGTGAAACGCTGGAGTCCATCCGCGACCTCTGAACTCTGCTCTCTCTAAGGTCACTTCCGGGGGGACGGGTGACAGGCGGGCAGCCATGGCTCTCTGCTCCTGGGGGGCGGGGGCCTGGGGGTGCGGCCGGGACCAGCCGGTGGCCAGGGGGGTGCGCGGCGTAGGCCGGAGCCGGGTATGGATACGGGTGAGGCAATGAGTGCCGCTGCTCCTGTGGGAGAGGCGGAGGCCACAGTGACGGACGGGGGACCGGGGACTTGCCAGTTAAGACGCAATCGGCAACCAACAGGGGCTCACCTGGCGCTCCGGGGGTGCTGAACCCTTGCGCTCCGGGCCCCAGACGTCTCCATGCAGGGTGCTCCACAGCCCTGGCTTGCTCAGCTGGAACGGAGGGCTAGTGGCGAGGCCAGGCAGGGGTGGGGGGGGCGGCGGCGGGGGCAGGGGCGGCGGGGGCAGCGGCAGCCCCGGGGGGAGGCCAGTCTGGAAGAAGGGTGAGCGTGAGGACGGCGCCCCCCCCCCCGGCCCCCCCAGTCCTGCCCACTGGGGCCGGAGGCTGCCATACCTGCTCAGGGCCGCAGCCTCTCCTGCGCTTGCCCCCGGGGCTGAGGCCCTCCTCCCCGGGGGGGCCTGGGAGCGCCGCGGGAGGCACAGGCTGCACCACTGGGGGCTCGGCTGCTCGCTTCACGGGGGGACCACCCCGCTTGGCCCCGTAGTTCCGCTTGTGCTGAAGACAGAAGGCGAGGAGAGAGCGTGGCAGGCGTGCAGAGCCGGCCAGGGGCCTCCCCGCCCGCCGGGCCTCGTCTCACCTCAGGGGGCAGCAAGTTCCACACCTGCTCCAGCGGGGGCAGGACCTTGGCTCGGTGCTGGCAGGAGCCAGCGTGAAAGTTCCAGAACTGGGCCTGGGGGGCAGAAGCACACAGTAAGAGGAGGGTGCCGAGCCAGAAGACCCAAGCCCGGCCCCGCCCCGGGGCCTGCCGCACCCCACCTGCTGTAGTCGCCCGATGCGGGGCCCCAGCTCCGCCAGGCTCCCTCCATAGCGCAGTGCGCTGTGGTAGCAGCGGACAGCCTCCTCGCCGTCGTGCTCAGACTCATACAGCTGCCCGAGCTGCTCCCATAGCCCCGGCTGGGCCGGCTCCCGGAGCAGCGCCTGCACACAGCCGTGCAGGGACTCCAGCTTCCCGTGCAGGGGTCTCGGGGCGGGGGTCCTACAGGGCGGAAGGGGGGACACAGGAGCTGGTCAAGCCTGGGGGCCCTCTTCCGAGACCCCAGACTTACCCTCCATCTGCAGTGCCTTTGAATCCGTACTCACCCTGGAGCATAATAGGATTTGTTGGGGTGTCCAGAGCTACTGCCATGTGAAGGGGGCAGGGGAGCAGAGAGTGGGGGCTGCCCGATGCTGGCAGAGCACCTAGAGACAGAAAGGGTCTGTTAACATGCAGCAAGATGAAACGATCTGTCCCCACCCAATAACGAGGGGACTGAAAGACTAAGAGAAGGGAGCCGAGGACCACACCGGGGTCCACAGATCAGCAAAAACCCACAGAACGAGGGGTGCCCCACGTTCTCACCTGCCTCCAGGCAGCCATGCGCTCCGAGGAGGGGGATGGGGCGGGCAGGAGCTCCAGGCCCCAGCACAGCTCAAGCCCCCGAGGGCAAAGGCTTCCCGTGCAGCGCGGGCCCCTGGAGGGTCCACTGCCCGATGCATCCAGCCTGAGTCAGAGAATAAAGACCAAGATCGTCAGAGAATAAAGATCTAGATCGTCGTGGGGGTACAGCCTGAGCCGACCGCGTACACAGGATAGAGCCAGCCCCAGGCTTTCCCTTACCAGGTCAGCAGTGGCCCCAGGAGCCCTGGAGATCGGGCACGGCCCCCTGCCCCAGGTCTTTGGGGCGACGGTCCCGCTCCAGCCGCTCTGACAGGAGTGCCCGCTGCCCCCAGACGGCCGCCCAGGGCCCTTCACAGCCAATTCTGCGGAGGGGAGGGGGAGGAGGAGTGCTGTGAGCCGGCCAGGGCACAGCTGAGGCCCAGGGGCCTGGCCGGGCAGACATCTGCACCGGGAGTGGGGCCTTGGGTTTCCCAGAGGAGAGGCCCACGCCGCCCAAGGAGGCGCCGGGACGAGTGGCAGGGAGCGCGATGGCCGGGCTCGCTGGCCAGGGCTCGCTGCCGGGAGCCACTAGGGCGGCCGGACGCGCAGCGCCGCTGCGGCGGCTTACCCGGCCTCCGTGGGAGCGTCCTCGCACGGCGTCGGCGAGCTCCTGAGATCCGGCCAATCACAGGACTTCCTCTCTCCCCAGAAAGCCAATCATCACCCGTGTCTCCGCCTCAGTAACAGCCTGGCCGGGACCAATGAGAGCGAGGTTAGCCCGGCCGCGGCCGGGGGAGGAGGGGCGCCGAAGCCGGTCAGACGGGCTCGGCCCGGGGTGACCCCGGGGTGACCCCGCGGCTCCCACCTAGGGTCTCCGTCCCGGACCTGACACCCGGGCCGGCGTCGCAGGCAGCGCCTGGGGCCCCTGCGGGTGAAGACGGCGCGGCGCACGCTTGGGCCGGCCTGGGGGACGGCGCCACCCGCGAGTCCCACGCACCCCCAGAGCCGCCGGTAGTCCCGGCAGGACCGCCCGAAACGCCTCCCGCCCCGGCGCCCTAAGACCGAGCGAAGGCAAACGGAGGCACAACACAGACAAAGGCGTCGCTCTCCTTCCTCATTTCACCTCGCCCCGTGCCTCACCTCCCACCCCGAGTGTGCCCTGTGACTGCTGAGGGCTGGCCGGTCACGGTGACTTCGGTACCGAAATCCGCCCGCGCGGAGATCCGAGCGCTCCACCCCCCGCCCCACGCCTGACCCCATCCCAAGCCACGGTCGGGGTCCCCAGCCTCATACCTAGTTCCCGGAGCTCCTCCACTTCCCCTGGCTCTCTAGGTCTTCAGGACCAACCGACCCCCCAAACCAAAAGCTCCCTTTAATCCCCCCAACTTCTGAGAAGTCGCGCACAGCGATCCCGAGTGGCCCCTCTCGCGTGGCTCCCGTATCCTCTATGCCCTTCCCCGTCGGGGCCACGCGGTTCCCCATGGCCCACGTGGCCCCCGCCCCCCAAGGGAGGGGGGATTTCGGGGGTTGCCCGTGACGTGGCTACTTGCGCAGCGGAAGCGGCGTGTGTAAGTGTAAGGGGGGGGGGGTCCTTCGGCAGGGAGGAGGGCGGGGCCCGACAGGCGGTGACATCACCCTTGTCCCACTCTCACCGCCCACTCCCTTAAAGAACCCAGAACCCGTTTCACTTCCTCCTTCGCGCCCCCCCACCCAGCCCCTTCCCGTCGGTGCCGCCTCGACCCAAGACGGGCGCAGCGCCCCACTTCTGGGCACCTCCCCTTCGGCCCCAGTTCTTCCTTGTCGCCTCTCTGAGCCCAGGATCCCCGTCCCCTCGCCTCTTCCTCGCCTACCCGGCGTCCCCGCAGGTAGGGAGCCGGCTCCGCTCCCAGGATCGGTCCATTGAGAGTCTAGAGTACAAAGAGCTGCGAGAGGCGAGCGTAGAGTACAAAGCGGCGGGGGCGGGGCCAGCGCTCCAGCTGGAGCGAGCGCCGGGCAGGAAGCCGGGGGAGCGCGCGCGGCGAGGGGCTGGGGGCGGCTGGAAAGTTCGCCTTCGCCGAGAGAAGTCTGCGCGGTGGGGAAATTTCCACCCAGCCCGCAAGGGCAGGCGGGTTTCTGGTGAAAACAGTCCTCTCTCCGCAGGGCAGGGTGGTCTGTTTACGCGCAAAGCGGCCGAACCCTACAGGTCGCGGCGCGCCACTCCCCGCCGGGCTCTGCGGACCCCGTCCGCGGCTCTAGCGGAGTTTTCTACGCGAACTCTCTCTGCTCACCACACAGACTTTCGGTCAGTTGCCAAGCCCACATTCTCCCACCCAAGTCCGGGAACACGCATGGGGAAACGGGGAGGGGAGGGGCGGTTCGGGGGTCCGGGCACCGGAGGATCAATCCCCGTTTGCGAAGCGGTGCCGAGGGCGCTGCCAGTTACCAGGAAATGCAGCTTCCCCTTATGCGATGATGACACTTCCCCTCCACCACTTCCCCTTTCCCACGGGGAACTGACTCAGCTTTCCCTAAAGCACTGAGTCCCGTCCCTCCAGCCCCTTTCCACCTTTGTCCACAACCCCCCACGCCGGTACTCAGAGTACAGCTGCCCTCGCTGGGGAACAAAAACTTCCTGTGCACTAAATACACATTCACTCTCGCCAACCACCTCGGATCCACCGGGACCCAGGCGCCTGACTCCCCATCCGCCCCCCGTACAAAGCCCTCCCTCGGGGTCTGATTCAGGCTTGGGGTGGGAGAGCGTGAGTCACTCACAAAACCTTCCCCTATTCCCACTGACTCAGCCCTCGCCTCCCTGAGCACACACAGACACACAGTCAGAGGCAGACACAACTCAGCCCACACACCGCTCACCACCGGTCCCGCGGAATTTCCCCTCCCGTCTTCCCCCACGACGGCCCCCCCCCGCGCCCGCCAGCCTCGACGCCGCGCTCACACCTGTTCCCCCGGCGCCAGCTCGCGGGCCACTCTCACCTCCACTCTCGCTTTGGGACAGGAGTAGCCCTCCCCGACTCCCGGTGTCCGTACTAACCAAGGGGAGGGGACAACCACGGGCAGCAGGCACAAAGACAGGCACCCGCAGACTCCCTGAAGGCAGGTGAGGGGAAGGCGCACGCGGCCGCAGCCAGGCTGGGAGGACGGTATACTTCTGGGGCTGACATTCCTTCCCAGCCTCTCCCGCCCGCCCGACCCACAGTCCCCGGGGCCAGCCGCCCAGAAAGGGTTAATTCTTCTCCTGCCGAGACCACGCCCTCTCCATCCGGGCACTCCCGGCTAAGCTTAGCTCCGCCCCTTCCATCCGGGATCTGGACTCGGGGACTTTAACCGACCCCCTCCCCCGGAGCCCCGAGAGAGACCCACTCCATCAATCACACCCACTTAACCCTCTCCCGGCTCCAGGCCTGAGGAGCCCCCCGCACGCGGGACGCAGGCGAAGGGGCCAGACGCGCGCACGAAGACCCCCGTGCCGGCCGCAGGCGAGACCCCGCGCACCCGGCGGCCCCCCCGCGCGCAGTCCGCGGCCGCGCCGCACGCGCGCCGAGGCGGGGCCGGGGCCGGCCCCCCGCCGCGTCCCGCGCCCCGCCAGGCCCCGTTCCGCCCGGTGGAAGCGAGGGGTTACAAGCTCGCTTCTTACCTGGGGGAGGGGGAGGCGGAGGGGAGGGCCGCCGGCTGGGGCGCCGCTGTGACTCAGCCACCCGGGCAGGCCGCCCGCTCGGGATTCCCTTCCCCAGCCTTCCCCCGCCGCTGGCCCCCCCCCCCCCCCCCCCCCCCCCCGCCACACCGAGGAGTGACAGTGCCGGCCCCGGCCCGCTATGTGTCACTGCGAGCCTTGTGTCTGCCTCTGACTGGACCGCTGTGTTCACCAGCGCGTCTGACAAGGTCGGCTGTGTGTGGGTCGTCCCGGTGTCTGTCTCGGGGTGCACCTGCATATCTGCTCATCTCGTCTCCTTCAGCGCCTGTGTCTGACGCGTTCCTGTCATTATGCCTGTCTACAGGACTCTGAGGGGCTGTCTCTGTCTGTGTGTCTGCCTGGCTCCCGTCTCGGTCTTTTGTCTGGGTCTGCCTCTGCATCACTTGCGTGATCACGTGTGTCTCTGCACATGCCCTTCTGTGTTTGCCTTCATGTTCCCGAACAGAGTCTGGGAAAACACTGGGGCAGGCTGACCCCGCACACTCCCCGCCTCGCTCCCCTGAATCCTGCCGTCTGGCCCCATCAGGGATCCTTCTGTTTGAGTCAGATATTTGGGCGTCTGCCTGCCTTCAATCAAGTTCCGTCCCATTCCTCAACGTCCCTGCGGATCCTCAAGGCCCCCCGCGGCTCCCATTAGGATGATAATTGCTAGCTTTTAGTGAATACCTACTAGCAATGCCGGGCACTGTCTTAAGCACTGGACACACCTTTTTAAAACTCCCCGCCAGCCCAAACCTGAGATAGGAAGTCCTTTTATTTTTTTTACCCCATTTTACAGATGAGGAATTTGAAGCTCAAGAGAGGTTAGGTGACTTGGTCAAGTTCACTCTGCAAGAAAGTGGAAGGGCTGGGCTTCTACCAATGCCTCATTCTTTACGCTCTTCTATCTGCCTCTGTCCTGTTCTCCCTCCCTTAGTTTTATCCTCACAGGCCATCTCCTTGGTCAGCCTGCCCCCGCCCCCACCCCGTCCTACCCCAAGCATCTCTAGCATCGAAAACCGTCTCCTGTCCTCCAGAGCAGGTGCAGGTAGGGGACTGTGGAGCGGATCTCAGAAGCCATTGCTTTCTTGGCAATGAAACTCATTCAGTTAACACGTTCTTTCAACACAATTCCACTGAGGCACCCCAATGTGCAAACCGTCTTGCCAAATCCAGACACACAGAAGAAAACAGTCCCACTCAAAAATTCAGTGAGTAGAGGCGAAGAGGGACACACACTCGGAGAACTTAAGTCCCTGGCTTAGGGGTCATCTTCTCTCCTACAGAATGAGGGCTGGGCGCTCTGTCCTACAGAGCCTCCGGCAGAGAACTGGCCAAAAGAGAGAGGGACGCAGAAGAGAAGTAAGACTTAGGGTGCTGGGGAGGGGGGGTGGCAAATGCTGTAGTGCAGTGGGGACAAAGTGGAACAGAGAGGGAGCGGAAAGGTGAGGTGCCAGCATTGCCATGGCAACAGCAGGCTGTCGTGGCAATGGCCTCCAGTATCTCCAAATCCATTTCCAATCACCATGCGCAAACCAGACTGTTCACCAACTCTTACAGGGCACCCTCACCCCAAGAAAAATCCCCCCAGGTCCCATCACCTCTACCTTCCAGCCTCGCCAACTCTAGTTTAATTCAGTGCCATAAGCAACTGAGTTGCAGCACTGGGGGGAGATTTTTTGGTGGTAGTAGAGAGGCTGGTGAAACACAGGCCTGAACCACTCCCAGGCAACAGAGGGGAGCTCCATAAACCAGGAAGGCTGAACCACTCAAACACCACATGGTGGGGGGGAGGCTCAGAGTTGGACTGGACCATTCTGAGGGTCCAGCTCCTACCACTCTTCCTCAAGCATGTGGCCCAGAGTTGGCGTGGTGGGGGTGTGGGTGGCGGGGGCGGGGGGTGTCACTCAGGGGCAGGACTTACCAGACGGGATCTGATGTGCCCTGTCTCATTGGAACCAGTGCCCCAGCGGTGGGGCGCAGCGGACCACAGTGGGTGGGGCGGGCTGTACTATGGGGCTGACATGGTGCCTGGGGGAACCTGAAAGAAAAAAGCCAGTTAGAAGTGGGGTTTCCCAGGCTGGAGAATTTTCCTGTGCTCCCTGTCTTCTTACTGGGGAGAAGAAGCCTGGTGCTGGTGGTCAGATGGGATGGGAGAACCTGTTTCCATAGCAACCAGAAAAAGCCATCCCCAAAGTGGTCCTCCAGCCTTCCCGTTTAGGAAGCAGCCTTGGACCAGGGGGTAAGGGGAGCGTGCCACGGCCTTTGTGGACGTCCACGGTGGACCCCTGTTCTGTGACACCCCTTCGGCCTGAACTCTGAGAGTCCCGGGGTCCCAGAGTAGCCCCAGTTGCCCCTCATATCTGCATCCGGGTCGGCTTCAACCCTGGCCCCAGGCCAGCCTTCAGGCTCAGCCTCGTCCAGAACCTTATCAAGACACGAGTCAACCCCACCCTCCGGACTCTGCCCCCTCCTCCTTCCCCAGGCGGGTGCAGGCAGGTCTCCGCTGCAGCTGGCCAGACTAGATGAACGGGCCCAGCAAGGAGGAGCCTTCCCCAGGGAGGACTCACCTGGGCCTGGGTCTGGAAGTGGCCTCAGTTGCGAGCCTCCCTTGCCTCCCACCCCTCAAGGCCATATCCTGTTTCCCCATCACCTCCTTCCTCTCCGTGGCCCAAGAAGGTGACAGAGGCCCAGTTCCTCCCCTCCCTCCCCTCCCCTCCCCGACAAAAAAGCTAGGTCTTCTAAGTCCAGGGTCAAGAGTCAGATGTCGATCTAGGCTCAGACCTAAGTCTGGTTCTTATCGCAGACTCACTCCTCAGAGACCTATGCTTTCCGCCTCCTTAGCCACAGCTGTTTGCCCTTGGAAGTCCCAGACGTTGGGGTTCCCAGTCTAGTCCCCCCATTGCCCGGCCTGCCAGCCCACATCCCTCCCCCTGCCCCCGCGGTTCAGGCCTCCAGCCCCCAGCCTCCATGACGCAACGTGCTGCAAGCTGCCGGGCTGCTGATGACATGGCCCCCAGGGAGGAGCCACTCCTGACCCAGGTGGCGGCCGGGCAGGCCAGGTAGTGGCCAGCTGCAGGCGAGGGAGGCCGGGCAGGCAAAGTGCTTCTGTCACAGAAAGGAAGCTTGAGGCTGGAACCTTCCAGGACAGGGATGTTGAGAATGTGGGATGAGAGTGTGCGTGTGCAGCGTGTGCGTGCGTGCGTGCGTGTGTGTGTGTGTGTGTGTGTGTGTGTGTGTGTGTGTGTGCGCGCGCGCGCGCGTGCAGTCTGTATGTGGCTGTGTTGGAGGAAAAGGGGATGTGCTGGGAAGGGTCTAGCTTCAGAGAGGGGAGTGGCAGGCCTCACAACAGACCAAAGAAGGAGTGAGGGGCAGCCAAGGGGGTCACCCGGGTGTGTATGGGGTGTCTGGACACCACAGTGGGGGAGGGGCCCACAGCCATTTAAAGGGCCAGCCCCAGAGCTTTAATCCCTCACCAGCCCTGGCCCCAAGCCGGAGGCTGTAATTCATCTGTCCAACAGCTGGGGTGGGTGTGTGTGTTGGGGGGGGGCATGTGGACGGGAAGGGGGAGCTGGGGGAGGGGCTGGGGCTTTCTTGTGAACAGAGCCAAACAACAAAAGGGAAGCTGAAGGGCCAGCTCCAGTGTGCCCGGGCCCGGCGGCTGCCCTGCGGACCTGCTGGTGGTCCCCACCTGACGGCCAACAGACTCTGTAGTTTGGACTCAAGGACTCTTGGCGGAGGAGGCCAAGAACCCATGCGATCCCAAAGGTGGGGCCCAGAAGAAGGCCCAGGCTGAGGGCCCCCACCCTGCCCCCACGAGCTGTCACCCCTCCTCACAGGTCCCAGCCCCAGCACTGTCCCAGACCTGGCAGGCCCTTCGACAGATTCAGCCTCAGATGCCCCGCTCGCCAGCCAAGCCTCCCCAGACACGGCCTGCCGGCTCCCCCTCCCGCCGGCACAGGGTGGCAG
>PISW01007383.1:45715-91083 GCA_004023785.1 Mungos mungo | reverse complement strand
GCACTTCACCAGGTCAGGAGCTGGGGGGGTGGAGGACCGGGGGCACGAGGCACGCAGGCGAGTGGCGGGGGTGAGGGCACTCACTGGGCTCTTCCAGGCATGGTCCACATTCGGCCAGGGGCACCCTCAGCTTTCACACAAACGGAAGGGAGAGCTGTGCAGGGCCCACGTGCACTCTGAAAGCCAAGTCTAAGCTAGAACCACCAGTGGTGACTGGAGTGACACGCCAGAGCGCCAGGCAAGGAGGGAGGCAGTGCTGTGCTGCTGAGAGCGTGGCCCCTTCCCTCACACCTGGGCCTGCAGGGTGGGGATCTGCACGCCTCCGAGTCGTGCCTCTAAGCCAGGCGGGCGGCAATCAAGTCTTGCTCTCCTCGATGCTGCCAGGAGCTTCTGGAAACCCACTGTCCCCGACTTGCTCGGGTGCCCCGCTGGTGGTCCTGTGCCGGGGCAGGGCGGGAGCCCAGCTGCCCTACCTGGCCCTGTGGTCACGGGGTGTCCAGCTGGGGTGTGGTGGAAAGCTCAGCGGGGCGGGGCCGCAGTTAGGAGCCGCTGGCAGGCACCCCGCCCCCTAAACACGTACTGCAGCAGGCTGGCCACCGAAGCAGCAGACGAAAATAGGACTTTCCCAAGGCCGAGGGCTGCCTTTCTCCGCCATCAGAGGGCCCATTGCTTTCACATGCTGAAGAGAGCAAGTCTGGGGAAATAAAAGCAGTTTCAAACCTCACTCCGTTTTGCTACGTGTGTACAGACTGAGGTTCACAGGGAGGGGGAGAGAGGGCGTTACAGAGCAACCATGGGTTGCCAGTCTGAGCCCAACCTTCAACCCGGAAGGTCCTCAAAACAGACCGTTCAGTCGGGGCATCCACTCTGGTCAAGGCGGAGTAACAGGAACCGGATTTTATCTGTTGCTTCAAACAAGACACTGGATAAAATATGTGACGGCTTTCGCGACCCCGGACGCCAGGCGACACAGCACAGTGACCCAGGGGACAGGAGCAGACAAGCCAAGTCTGCGTGCAGGGAAGGGCCCAGCAGACCCGCGAGGGCCCCCGCTGGCCCGCACGGGTGGTGCGAGCGAACTACTGAGGGCGGGGAGAGCCGCCCGGGAGGGTTACAGGGACCGTCATCGGGGCTCGCGCAGGGGTGAGACGAGCGCAGAGCACCCTGGCCCCAGTGGAGAAAGAGCCCATGGCGTCAGATGCGATGCTCTGAGGACTTCGGCATCAGTGGGGCAGCATCAGCAGAATCCCGGTGAGACGGGGCCAGAATCCCAGCAGACAACATGCACAAGGACTGGAAAGGATCAATCGCTTCCCAATGGCGTCCAAGAAACACAGCTCAAGAATAGCTAGAAGCTTACGCCAACACCCAGCACCAAATGGGCAGAGCCCACGCGGCCCTGCATCTGGTCGGGAATGCCAAGCCTTCAAGGAAGGGGGAAAATGCAGTTCATTGTTAAGAGTCAAACAAGTGACGGCAAAGGACCCCGACATGGCCGATGATAGAATGAGCAAATGTTAGAAGGCTGTCACAGCGGGGCCCGCCCTGCTGCAGACGCTGGAGGAAGCACCGAGCCCGACGGGCAGAGACGGGGGCTCTCTTTTCAGACGCACGTGGAGTTTCGGGACACAGCAAGGAGAACACCGGCGACGACTGTGCTCTGGGCAGCCGTAACGGCCAAGCAAACACGCCGGAGCAGAGACGAAAGAACGTAAAGCTGTGGCCACGAAGGCTGTCCGAAACGCAACCCAGGAAACAGACTTTGGCCCACGGAGCGGGCGTCCTGCGAGCCCACGCCGCCCAGGCAGCGTTGTGGACCCCTCTTAAAACACGTGCCCGACACAGGGCGTGCGTCCAGAAGGCTTACTGCCTCCTATGACTCAGCAAGAACACGCAAGTCCGCGGAAACCGGGCGCAAGGTCCGAACGGGCCCTCCTCACCACACAGCCAAGTCAGCACGGAGACCTGGAGGTCGCGAGGTCTCGAGGAAGCGCGGACCACAACCATGCAACCCGGCCTCCCTCCCGGACAAGGGCTGTGCTGACAAAGACCGCTTGCGCCCGGTGCCGATGCTGGGCATGCTCCGGGGCTCTCCCGTGCCGCCGGCGCAGACACAAGTGGCATGGCCGCTGCAGAACATGGTCCAGCGGCTTCTTAAGATGCTGAACACGTGTCATACAACCCAGGCGATCCTCTGAACAGAAAGCGAGCATCTGGACAAAGCCCCGCACACGTGTCCGGAGCAGCCGCGTCGGTGGCAGCCGCCCGTGGAAACAGCCCCCGTGGCCGCCAGCAGGAGGACGGACCGCTAGGGGGGGCCAGTCCGTGCCATGGAGCCCTGCCTGACCCCAGACAGGAAAGACACCCCGACACGCACAGCGTGAGGTGTGGGGATCTCGACCTCTGTGCTGTCAGACCTCACCCCCATAAACGGCCAGAAAAGGCCACTAACCCACGACAGCAGAGGGGTGCCAGTGGCCCCCCAGAAGGGGGCGGGGAAGCAGTCACATGGCACCTCTGAGGCTTGTGCGCGCGCACGCGAGCACCTGCAGGGCCGGACCCTCTCCACAGGCGCGGCCTGGAGAAGGGCTCCTGTCACACCTCCCTGCTCAACCCGTCCCAAGTTCACCTTAAGTTCACCCGTCCATCATGGCCCCTCCTGGGCCCTCCCAGCCCCACCCACACCTGTCCCCAGCAGGTCCTCCAGGCTCTACCTGCGGAGCACGTGGGCAGGCCCGCCCTGGCTGAAGCCCTGTCGCTCTCACCGCAGGACCCTGGCGGTTGACAGGTCTCCCTCCTGCCTCCCGTACCGCCACCACCCCCCCGCCTCGAATCCGTTCTCCCTGTCCCGGGAGACTGCCTGCGTGCTCACCTACTGGCACAGCCCTGAAGCACCTCGTCGCCCTGGAGAAGGCTGAAGTGGCAGAAGGATGTCCTTGGGCCATGCCACCTGCTGAGGGCCAGGTTTCTCGGGAACAAAACGTACTGTCCATCGAAAGTGACCGGACTCCAGCTGAAGGCAGCGGCAGGCCCAGGGCCGGGCAGAGTAAGTGCCGGTGTCTCCTGCTGTGGGTCAAGCACCGTGACACATACCCAGCTCCCCACCCCTGCATCGGGCCGGCCCACAGCTGCTCCTGCCTCCTCTTCCTCCTCCTCCTGCACGCTGCCTCTGACCCCAGTGCCTTACCGGGACAGGAACGACAGGGCTCATGATGAGGAGCCAACATCATCCAGGTGTCTCCCGCCCCAGCCAGGCACCTGCGCACACGTACCGCTCCTCCGTGATGGGAGGCCCGGGGCCGCGACAGAAGCGTGATTCTGTCTACGAGCGCAGCGAGCGCCAGCAGGGACCAAGGGTGCTGGGCGGGCGCCGCTCCCCCCGCCAGCGCACAGGTGCGGACGGCGCACCGACCCAGGCGGGGCTGCACAGAACTGCGTTGTGACTCTACCCGCTCGAGAAACGCCAGCTCCGGGGCCAGGGTGGTGCCGCTGCCTCAGCGCTGCACTCCGTACATGGAGGGCGCCTGGCACGCTGAGGGCACAAGAAGAACACGTAGGCGGCCAGAGTTACATAAGGAAGAGAGGACGGAAACATGTCTTTCTGGTGTGGTCCTTGCGGAGAAGCCCTCTGCTGTCTGGCCACGGAAAACCCAATCGCCGCCTGCCCTGCGCACAGACGCCTCGTGCCTGCCACCAAGCTGAGGCCTCGCAGGCCACCACAGACGCCGGTCCTTCACTGGACTGCCACAGCCAGGGGCCTCGGGTGACTGCCCCGGGAGTTCAGCCCCGGGAGAGTCCAGGAGTAAGTGGCGGCCGCCCGGGGCTCCGCGGATCCCTGAGGCGGCAGTGACTTGGCAGGAAAGCACGTGTGCTGCTTGCCCACGTGGGGGAGACGGCTTTGCCCCTCACCCCAGCCAAGCTGCCGGCCCCTGGGGGCATCTGACTTTGAAGAGTGATTCTGACCCCCCGGCGCTCTCTCCAGGGGCCAGCACCTGTCACAGGCAGCGGGCACGTGGCCGGGTTGAGGGTGCCTTGAGTGCCGAGCAGAGCGTGACGGCACGGTGGCCCCAGGCTTGCTGGGGTCCCCTCGGCTCCCTCACACCAGCTACGCAGCCTCAGGCCAGAGTGCTGCTCCCCGGTGAACAGGACCATGTCCGCAGCGAGTCTGTCCAAGGCGTGTGTGTGGTTTACACTTGGCGTATGAGGTGCTCTGCCCACGCTCACGGGCGCGGTGCATCAGTGCCCTGCACGCGACACCCCGAGTGGGACAGAGAGTGAGCTCACCCCGCCCTGAACACACACGAGCGTCCGACCCGACGTGCTGTGAGGAAGGGTCCAGACGGGTGGGGCCCCAGGGCCGAGGCCACGAGGGTCTGTGCAGGGAAAGGGTGTGCAGAGCCCTGGGGAGGAGAGCTCGGCCGCCAGAGGAGCCGGTCGGGGCAGCGGAAGAGACTGTGCCTGAGGCGTGGGGGGACCCCTGGAGGAGCTGAGGGCGAGAGCGGTGACCCGAAGGCTTGACGTGTATGACGGTGGGAGGGGCCGTCGGGGCCGGACTGGCACGAGAGCGCGGAAGAATGGGAGCAGGCGCGAGCGCAGGGCTCGGCTAACAGGGCTGCACCCAGGCTGCCACACGGTGGCCCAGGCGTCCTGGATGACCACCCGCGGGGCACTACCACCGAGGGAGAGATCTGCGGATCGAGCCCTCGCCTCGAGAGCCCCGCCCCAAAGATCCCCCGGGGTCCGGCCGTCAAGGTCCCCAAGCGTGAAGGTGCTTGCAGGCGGCAGGGCCTGGACGCGGCCGAGCGGCTCCGCAGGGGCCCTGCCGCCACAGGTACCCCTCGCACCTCCTGGCACGCGGACGGTGGCCCAGCCAGGCCGCAGGGCATGGACCACACGAGCTGCCTCCCCACAGCGCTCTGCACCCTGGAGGGGGGGGCCCGGGCCTGCGCTCGGGAGCCGTTCTCAGGAGCCTCGCGCCTGGAGCGAGGGCGCATTCTCAGGAAGAGCCCAGGACGGCTGCGGCCGACCTCGGCTGATGCTGTGTCCGGAGTTTGGAGTTTCGTTTTCGGTTTTTTCCCTTTCTCTAATATTCATTTGACTCTGTTACCTGGCAACCTACCCGGGTCAGCTCCCCGCCCCAAAATCCTATGTAAGAGGAATTATTTTCTTCATAGAGGGGAGAGGCTTGATCGGAAACCGTGTGTTGTGTCTCCACTCTCTGTGCGCCCTTTCCTGCCCTTTCTCTCCCTCCCTCAGGAAAAGAACCCATGAGGATTCTCCACCCTGCCGGTCGGGGCGGACGAGACAGGTGCCGCCGAACGCCGGGGACGAGCGCGCCGGGACCTGGCATCGGCTAAGACATTGAAGCGCCTGCTTGCAGGAGGCCGGCCCTCCTTCCCGGTTCTGCAGGAGCCGTGCGGCAGAGGAGGCAGCCCCCAGGCAGACGTGGGGGCTGGGTAGTCGGAGCACTTTCCGCTTTGGACGTTGGTTCCACGGCCCCAGGAGCCTCCGAGCAGGCAGACCCCACTGTCATGGGCAGGAGGCATGTACACCAGGGCACAGCGAGGGGCCCCCGAGAGGGTAAATGGCGGGGGCTCGTCCCCAGCGTCTCCTGGGGCACAGACTGGCCTAGGCCTGCCGGAAGGAGGGAGCAGAGTTCTGAGCAGAACCGCCCCTCCGAGCGGCCCCTCTGGCGTCCTCTCCTGGCGCTCCAGACCTGTGACCCTGCCCGGCTCACTGGTGAGGAAGGCATGAACGACCGCCCGTTCAGGGCGTACTGGCACCCTCTTTCAAAAGAAAACACAGAACCTTTGCAGCACTGAAGAGAAGGTGGAGAGCCCCCAACACCCACAGAGGCCTGGCACGCAGGAGACAGACTCATACTCTTTCACCCACAGCAGCTGGCACGATGCAGGCTCCCAGGCGCGTCCCCACGCCAGAGCCCATGGGCAGCACCGCATGCACGTCACCTCAACGCGTCCTCCTAGCCCGGCGAGGGGACCAGACTCTTCCATATCCGTTTTACACTCAGAAAAACGATGAGGAGGATACACACACCCTTTAATGACACAGAGTGGACTCCGTGTGCACATGCCCAGAAATATACACACAAACCTCCGATGGAGCGGAGTTAGCTTTCCAGCAGGCCTTGCCCCCACCCATCGTCCTTCTTCACCTAAGACAAGTGTCTGGACTGCCCAGCCTACACACTCCTCCAGGGGCCACACGTTGCAAACTAGAGTGGGGGACCTATTCGCATGTTGTGTGCATGAGTGTGTTTGTGACTGTGTGTGTGTGGATGGGAGTTGAGTGTGTAAGTGTGAGCTGTACATATGCAGGTAGCAGTCGCGTACACGTGGACGAGTACAGAAGTGTAGGTGCACATGACCACTAGGCAGCTGTGCCCCTTTTCCCCAAGGCTCTCCCCCAACGCTGTGGGGCCAAGCTGGCCCCTGACCACGCCCTGTGCGGGAGCTCGGGCCTGGGAGTGGGGGGCTGCGCTCCTGCTCTCCCTCAATTCTCCCAACTGTTCACGTTCTGCTCCCTCCCCAGGTCCCGAGATGCCCCCTCCACCACGGTCGGCCCCCGGCGTTCCCCTCACTCTGCACACGCCCAGCGCCCGGCACATGGCTTGCTATGCCCCCCATCGCCACACCAGGGATTGGTGTCTGGCACGCAGGGCGCCGCCGGATCTGCTAACGGCCGTGTCCCGGCACCCGGAACGCGGGGAGGGCCCGCGCACTCGCTGGCTTCTCGCATGAACTGTTTCATTGGCTGTGCCTTCACCTTGTCACCTTGCTCCCGGGAGCTCTTAACACAACTTTCAGAGTTCGAGGACATGCCGCTGGCACTAGGACATGGCTCCTGACAGCCTTCCAGCTGAGGGGAAGGGTCACCACCACGCTAACTTCACCCAACCTTCGTCTCCTTTCCTGGCACTGCTGTCAAACTGGCACAAGAAGCAGTAAAATTTTCAGACCGCTGGATGAGCTCCAATGTCCGGGCAAAGATGAGGGGCCTGGCAAACAGGCTCCCGGCTGGAAGGCAGCACCCCGCCACTCGATAGCTCAGGTGTTCCCACCAGTGATGCATCCAGGTCCAAAGGGTGCGAAGAACAGTTTCGGAGAGCGGACCCATGAAGCCCAAAAGCACAGCCAGTGAGAGAGCCGGACACTCCGAGTTTGCAAGGGTGCAGGTGCACAGCTGGAGTCAGAATCCCTTTCTCCTCGCCTTCCAGCTCCGTGGCTTGCGCACCTGCCGGCCCCAGGAAAGGACACAGAGGCAGGTGCTCATGCCCATCCTGGCACCTTGCCCGCCGACCCTGGCCCCCCAGGAGCTCGCCTGACACACCGAAAGGAGCCTGCCCCAGACTGGAAATTCTTCTGGGGAACAGCAGGAGACGGCCTCGGTGTCGCATGTTAAAACACCATCTGCCGAGAGCACGGCCCGTAGAACACGATGACAGATGAGCTGCGCGTCATCAAAAGTAAGGAGAGCTGTGTCTGAGGAGATGCCAGTAGGACAATGAAAAGATAAGCCAACGACTTGAAGAGACATTTGCAAGTCACATAGGGACACAGGACTTCTGTCCCCAACAGAGGACATGCTCTCAAAACTCAACAATAATAAGACAAACAAAATTAAAAAGTGGGCAAGAGCTTTGAAAAGACATTTCCCCAAAGGCAGAAAGGAGGGCTGAGAAGCGTGTGAGCAGCCGCTCAGCATCAGCCGGCAGGGAAACCACAGTCAGCACCCGGCTCCCACGGCGGGGGGTGGGGGGTGCATGGTGACAAGGGCTGAAGAGGACACAGAGAGACCGAGGGCTGCTGGTGGGAACAGAGGGGGCCAGCGCTTCACGAGAGACACAGTCCTCTGAGGTCACGTATGTACCTCCTGTGTGACCCAGAGTCCAGCACATCTGCAGGAGAGACCAAGATGGGGCTGGGACAGTGGCGGCAGCACCGCTCATGACCGCCAACCGCGGGGAGCGACCGAAACGCCCAACCACAGCGGGAGGCTAAGCCAAGTGCAGAGGGAGAGGAGCCAAGTGCAGACCCACACGCATGTGTGTGTCTGAGGCCGGCTGGGCCTCAGGGCATCAGCGCCGTGGGAGAGGCAGAGCCCAGACACTAGACGCTCTGTGGCCCCGCGGACACGGAACGCAGCCAGAACAAAGCACCTGTGCTACGGAGCAGGGCAGCAGGCGCCACAGCCAAGGGTGTGGCAGGAGGGTATCGAATGTCCTGGATCACCACGCGGGAGGTCACACAGCCACACATGTCTGTGAGAATACATTCAAGTGTCAGAACACACTTCAGCCTCGTGAGTCTTGAAGGTAAGTGTGACCAGAGGCGCACACACGCAAAGAACGCCACGTGCTAACAAGGTTCAGGAGCTCCTGCTGGGACACAGCTGCAGGCCCCGTGGACACACTGAAGGGCACTGCTGCGTGGCTGTGGGCACCGGGCCCACGACGCTACGAGTCAGAAGGGGTGGACGAGAAGGGCCAAGAAGGCCACGTAACGTCGAGGGGGTGCGCTATGTTAATGTGAAGCCACACGCAGACACACGTGCATCTGTGCTCTCCCTGTACGTTATGTCGTGATCAACTATTTACTTAAAATACAGACAGAAAAAGATGACACGTGTCTGTGACTAGGGGACGCTCGCTGGCCTTCGCTGTCCCTTTCTGCAAGATAACCGCACAGAACAAGTGTCTTTGCCCACGTTGTCAAAGACGAAAGGAAGGACCGGAAGGTCCCACCCACCCAGCTACCTCAGAGACGTGGAGAGAAGCCTCCAGCCCACAGCGTCTGTTCCTTCCCCTGCGACTCCTCGGCCCCATCTCCCAGCGACCCCCACCCCCTCCAGGCCACATCCGGGGGCCCAGCAACCCAAAACAGCACGCAGGGCCAGCCAAAGTCAACGCGTCAGGCTTGGGCCCTGGAATGTAAAGAAACCTTGCACTGCGCTGAGGTTGCCACACAAGTGGAAGCATCCCAGGAGGGCCTGAGGGACGCCACTTCTGTTACTCTGGACAGCCAGTGCCGCAGCGGTCACCACCCGCGTGGGGTCGAGAGAGGGAGCGCTCGAGTCACCCCACAACTAAAACCAGGCTGCAGCCAAGCAGAGCGCTCCGGGAGCCCTCAGCAGCAGCAGGGCTCAGGCGACAGAGACAGAAAGGAAGCGAGGTCTGGGTGGGAGGCGGCAGCTGGCTTCGGGGCAGGCCTTCTGTGGAGAGAGCCACTGGAGTGGGGCTGACACCGTCCCACGGCCAGAGGCCCCCACGCCACGCGGTCTAGGGCACAGAGGAGAGAGGCGTGACCCCATCCACTCCACGCAGGGGCCTGTGACGTGGCTCTGCACGTGCCAGCCCAGGCGGCCCAGACTTGGTGCGCCCTGAGCTGGCCGGAAGGAGCCTCCATATGCTTCCCTGAGACCTCTCTGGGCCAACAGCCCTGGGCACACAAGAGGGGAAGGACACTGAGCCCCTGAGCTCCGGGGCGGTTCAGGCCCCAGCCCGTTCCCCGTGCCTGTGCAACCCGGGGAGAAACCTGAGTGCAAGCCCCCAGTGCTGGCAGCCCCCTCCACACACTGTGACCACCCTCCAGGTGTCCGGACATCTCCATTCCACAAAGGTGGAGACTGAGGCAAGCAGGGAAAGAGGTCAGGATCTGACATGGGAAGCCTGTTCCAGGGTCTTTGCTCTTAAACGCCCCCACCCCACGAGGGGAAAGAGGGGACAGGCACATCTGGAGAGGGGGACAGGCATATCTGGAGGGGGGCAGGCACATCTGGGTGGGGGCAGGCACATCTGGAGGGGGACAGGCACATCTGGAGGGACAGGCACATCTAGAAAGGAAAGCAGCTTATTTCCATGCTGGTCCAGAGCTCAGCCGTCCTGAGCGGAAAGCAGGCCCTGGGCAGCCTGGTCACAAGCAGCCAAGTAGCTGACTCAGGAGGCAAGTCAGCTCCAACTCCCAAGGGCAAGCGCGTCTGCTTCTCCCACAGCCCTAGCAGCAGAGGCGGGAATCAGAGAGGGAAAGCCCCAAACCCACCAGCGTGCCACCGCCTCACACCAAAGAGGAGAAATGTCCGACACACGGTACCGTTCCCTCTGCACCAGGGAAAGTGGGCGCAGTGACAGCCTGGCTGCCTTCCGAGGCTCGCCCTGGACCCAGCATCTGAGTGGGGGTTGAGTCTGCTCTGACCAGGCAAGAATGCAGACAGAAGGGTCGGAGGAGAGCGAGGGCTGGGCCCGGGGTCCGTGGCCAAGCGGGGCTCGCCTGCATTCCTCACACACTTGCCCGGCACATCTGTGAGCCAGGCTGAGGCGGTCGGGGGAGAACCTCTGGGTGGCAGGCGAGGAAGACATGCAGGGATGAGGCAGGCGGTCCAGTGCCTTCCTGGAGCCCAGCCCCAGAGAAGCCACGGACACCAGGGAGCAGGTCTGCGGCCAGGCCAAAGGAGCTGCCTGCATGGGACGGGAGGCGGGCTCAATCCCACACGGGGCCAGCACTGAGGCATTAGCACACACGCAGAGAGCAGAGAAATGCACCGCCACGCCGCCAAAATTGTTCCATTCCAACTGCAAGTCAAGCCAAACTGCAGACAATGGAAGTGGCTGTTGAAGCCTGCCTAGTCATCCCGCCTGGCCCCCGGCCACCGCCGAGCACAGAGGGCAGGGGCGTCCAGGCCGCACGGCAGCCACCTCTGGCCAGTCTTCCCTCCTGACCCCCATGATGGCATCTGCCAAGACGAGCACCCACTGGCCCGGGCAGAAACAAGGTGGTCTGCTCGTGGCAGGCTGGCTGACACCCGCTGACTCCATGGCACCCCTCCCTTTAGGGCAGCAAAGCCCACGTGCCCCAGCCCTTCCTCGCCCACATCGGGGCCCAGGAGAGTGCCAGGTCAGGAAGGCCGGTCTGCTCGAGGCAGGGGACAGGTGACCGCCTCCCTTCACTCCCCTCCCCGCCAGGCTTCAGAAGCCCAGCAGGCAAGGAGCCCACGCCACCTAAGATTAGGGCAATGTGGCTCCTGCCAAGTTGCCCCACCCTCCCGCTGGTATAAGAGCCCAGGCTGCAAGATTTAGCCCAGGCTCAGTCCAGGAAGGAGGGGAACACAGCCCAGGGAGATGCCGCCTGTGCCAGGCCCCTCCCAGTGCCCTTACTCCCTGTATGATCCCGCCACGGGCAGACATTTCAGCACACACACTGGCAAGATCCCCCCCCCGCCCAAACACTGAACTCCAAGCAAGAAACAGCCTTTTATTAGAAAAACGCCCAAGAAAATGGATGAGCATCTCTGTGTCATGGGTGGAGGGAAGCTTCCAGAGAAGGCTGAGCTCCAAGAGAGGCACAGATCAAGGAGCCCAAGGAGGGTGGAGACAAGCTGTCCCCCACAGCACCCTCAGGCCGCCCCTGCTAGTCACTCAGCCACAGGGCAAGGTTGCCCCTCAGGCCCTGCAGTGCAGCCCAGAGCTGGCCCAGCAGCTCCATGCAGCAAAGCCAGTAGCACCTGGGGCACCCCGTTAAAAAGGGCATGAGGGCCCGAGACGCCCAGCACTCCGTCCACATGAGAGCTCTGCCCGCAGCTGCCCCTGTGGCTTCACGCTGTGGCTGCGGGAGCCCGGACAGCCCGTCCCCGGCGGCGGCATTGAGGGAAGGCGGAGGCCGCGCTGGCCCCGGGCCCCGCCCCCACATCCCCCTCTAACTGGCAGGGCTGTTTTCTTCTCGGACATGAGGAGGGCGGCAGGTCTGGGAGTTCAGGGCGGCGAGAAGAAAGCCAGAGCCTGGCATGCCGAGGCCCATACTTCAGATTCCTCAGGGAGAGGCCCAGAGAAGCCATGGGGAGGAGATGCCCAGCACAGCACGCTGGCCTGGGACGGAGGGTCCAGACGGGAGCCTGGCCTCCTGGGCACGGAAACTGCTCGAGGTCCCCAGGGCCACCCTCCTGGCCTCAGGCCAGTGTCCTCAGAGAGCTCTTTCTAAAACCAGGCCTGTTCACCTTACTTCCTAGCTCCAACCCTCCCAGGGCCCCCACAGGCTCTCAAGGGTCTTGGAGGCCTTACGTGATGTGTGCCCCTACCCAATGCCCCGCAGGCCAGCCTGGCCCCCGGGACAGAACCCTTGTCTTGCTGTGTCCTCAGCCCCAAAAAGCCTCAGATCCTCCCTTGCTCCTGCATGTCTTGGCACAAATGTCACCTGAGAACTTCACCCTCCAAAAACCAGCGCCCCGCAGTCCCCCTCACTCTGTGTCATGAGTTTAAAGGGAGCGAGAAACAGGCCTGTCATTTCTGCTGCCACCTCAGCGCTGAGGACACAGTCCAGCAGCAGCAGCAGCGTAACGCTCGTGCTTCTGAATGAATCAACTCCTGATGTACAAATCTGTAAGGAAAACACGATCCCCCGCCCCCAAAAATAAGCAATAAAGGGCAAGGGGAAAAAACCAGCCATAAGACAGAGAGAGAGAAAATGACAAATGGTCAATAAACATGCGAGGAGAAGACCAATTTCCCTAACTCAGGAGCAGCCCCACTGAAGACCAGACGATTCTTTCCTGCTTCTGACCAAGGACAAGGGCAGCCAGGGCTGGGGAGGCGCAGTCGCCATCCCCGCCCAAATGTGCCGGTGCACACAGGGGCCAGGCGAGTGTGAGCTGTGTCCCCACCCGAGGGGCGGTCTCTGTCCCCACTGGGCGTGCACGGCACGGACGGGCCACAGCACAGGGAGGCTGGAAGGGGCCACCCTGAACAGCTCCTTGGGGGTGAGATTTGATGTGGATTTCATTTTCTTTATAATTCCCTGAATTATGGGAATTTCCCATACGACCAGAAGGGGAAAAGGGCTATTTAATTTTGGAGAAAGTCATACATAAAAACACCAAGAAACAAATGCTAATAGAGGAAGGTTTTTCCCCCCAGGTCTCCAGATTCTTGGTGATATTGCTTTTATAATCGAATAAAAAGAAGTTACTACCCATACCTTAATAAAGATTTTTTAAAATGAGGTGCTGCTAAACATTGGCAGTTTCCCAAAAAGTGAAACACACAGTGGGAACCCCATGACGATGCCCCTCCTCACCCCGCCGAGGGCACAGAGCACACAGCCACGCAAGGAACATTAAAGCGCTCAAAGGAGCTTTGGCCACAGTGGGAAGCCAGGACCCCCAGTGGCCACCAGCTGGAGAACAGAGGGGCCGTCACAGCAGCCACACCGCAGACCGTGCCCAGCACCGAGAGGGGCCCACCGGTGCCACACACACGGCGGGGGGCCCTGAGGCCCAGGGAGAGCCGGGGGGGCAGGCAGGTGGGGGAACCCGCCGCAGGGAGAGAAACACCGTGGGCAGGCGGGGCTTACACAAACTCACACCTCTGTCTAGACTCCTCCAACAGTACCGGTGACCTGAAAACCGGCTCAGCGTGGATGCTGTCCCCCCACTGCCGACCACACGCGCGCGGCGGCACTGCCCCAGGTCGACCTGGGACCGCTGAGCCCAGGGTGGGGCCCACAGCCAAGAAGACAGGGTGGCCATCAGCGAGCTTGCACCCAACTTCCGTTACAGCTCACTTCTCGGTGACACCGGCACTGCGGGTGAGCTTGCCTCCGCTGTCCCTGCCTGTCCCAGAAACGAAGCCTGGGGCCAGGCCCTCAGGAGCAACAGGCGCACTGACCCCACTCACCTAGATTTAGGTTTAATGTGGCTCTTCTAGAACCGGAGGCCAGGGTTATTAATTAGGGAAGTTACGAGGAGGAGGACGGGCCCAGCCAAGCGGGGCGACTGGATCGAGCCCCCGAGAAAGCACGCAAAGCGCCCCCAGGGTCTTCCCCGTGGTTCCCTGGGAGGGAGCCCGGCCTGCTCCCAGCTGTGCACAGGCTGCCCTCCGCCCCCTCTGCACCAGGTGCCCTCAGAAACTTCTGAAAGGAGGTGTGTGAAAGTAATCCTTTTTTGTAAACTTAAGAGTGAGAAGAGATTTCTTATTCTAACCTCGCATGTGACCGATGGTCCACCTGATATGAAGTCCATGTGGGAAATCCTTTTCTGACAGTTTCTTAAAGACTATTTTTTTTTTTCTGGGCTAGAATTTGTGTTTGGATTCCTGGTTTTTTGTTTTGTTCCTCTCCCTGGAAGTTTTTAGAATCCTTTCTTTATCCCTGGCACCCTGAAATGCTGTGGGAACAGAGGACACTCCCTGTGGGAGGGCGCTGAGCCCGCTCAATGGGAACTTACTGCCTGCAGGTCTGGGAAAACGGTGACGCGCTGTAAGAACTCCCTCCCGTCTGCTGCTCTTTCTGGAAGCGCTCTGTGAGCCGGTGCACTCCCTGCACGGACGCTCTGACATCCCTGCTCTTGTCCTCCTGGGGCCACACCTGACTCTCCGCTCTACCTGCTGGGAAGTACACCCAATCTTATCTTCTACCCCTTGGGCTTTTAATTTGCTCTTACGTTTCTAATTTCCACGCAGAAGCCCAGTCCACCTTCTTCAGGCCTCAGCACCAAGCGCTACCCAGGACACAGGCAGGCGGCGGCGGCGGGCTCCCCGTCCACTTACCTCTGTGGAGGAGAGGTGAGTGGTGAGGCGCCTGAACGGTGCCGCAGAGCAGCCTGGCCGGTGGGGGCCCCCGCCTTCCCGTGGTCCCATGCAGGGAGCCGCTGCAGCTGTCAGTTCTGCTCACCTGCTGGAGGACTTCCCGCCCGGCTCAGGCCGGCTCAGGCCGGCTCAGAGAGGAGCCCCTGCCCCACCTGGATGGAGCTTGGCTGCAGGGCTGGCCAGCCCCAGAGGAAGCGCATCCTGACAGCCCCTCCCTCCTCCTGTGCAGCCCTGTCCGGCCCTACTTCCTAGCCAGCACTTCAGGATCACCCGTCCCTTTGTCCCCAAAGAGTCAGAAAGCCATGGACTTGACCCAACCTTGAGGGTCAGTGAGTTGTTCCCTGTCCAAGGCCATGGGCTATATACCCCAGCCCCAGTCCTGGCCGAAGGCTTCCAAACACATACCGCTGTCTCCACGGAGGTGCGCTCAGAGGCCAAAGACAAAGCACAAATCTGTCAAACCTGTTGGACTCTCCACCCAGAGCCGCGCCGAGGCCGCTAACAGCCTCCGGTCTGCACAGCAAGGGTGTGGCAGGCAGGGAAAGGCACACACATGCCTGCTCAGAAAAGGGGGTCCCCTCCACTAGCTTCAGCTGCCACTACCCATGCCCCAACCCTATGTGGAATCCTGAAACCACTTGGAGAAGTTTCGTGTGACTTGGAGAGGTCCCCACCCCATCTCCCTGTTGCAGCCTCAGGCAGAGTCCCTGATCCTGGCAGTCACCTGGTCCCTGGCCCCCTGCCCTCACGATGGACTGGGCACAAGTGGACTAAGCTTCGACTAGGGTTACTATCTTTGTGAGAACTCTGAAAAGCAAATACTTAACTCAAGGTCAACCAAGCGGCAAAATGCAGACACCTCCTCTTGGTGGCCCTTAGGAAGCTGCTCAAACACTGGGACCTATTCTGAGCCAGACATGGCCACTCTTGTTCACCAGGGACAAACGCACAGCCCCAGCTCTCCAGAGCCCAGAGCTTAGCAGGGAACCCAACGCAAGCACCAAATGGACATGCTCCCCCAAACACTACCACCCTGACCGGTGCCACAAGGGTGGTCGTGGGCTGCCGAGAATCTCCCAAACAAAATTCAGGGGCAGGAGGAGCCTGGAGCGGGGTACACTAAAACAAATGAGGCCAAGAGTAGACCAGTGATGGCAATAACCTAGCAGAGTGTCAGAGACTGAAACACTGCTGCCACCGGCCCTGGCAGAGGTGAAAGTGCATGGCATTCCCGTGGCTGTGGGGGAGGAGCAGCTAGAGCAGGTAGCTGCAGGGCGTCCTGCTGGGGGAGGCACGCCCCGAGACCTCCCGTCCTGGGGACACAGCGTGCACTTCGTAGGCGGGCGGGCTGCCCCAAGGTGCAACCTCCACCGGCGTCTGGTCAGTTCCAGGCTCAAGGGGCAGGGTACTGAGCCAATGCACACCCAGCAGGGCCCACAGCATGTGGGGCAGCAGGGCAAGGCCCAGTAACACACACAACCACACACGCAGGCTCCAAGTGGCCCTCTCCAGCACTGTGATCATCGGCCCCAGAACCTCCATTCCGCCGTCCAGCCCACTTGCGTGGTCACCTGCGCCCTCTGGTGGACACAGGCTCCTTCTGCTCATAGCAGCGCCTTCAAACCCTCATCTGCCAGGAGACCAGCTAAGTCCCCCCATGTTAAGTCCTACTGCCGGCCACACGGTCTGGATGGGTTTCTCCACCCCACCTGCCTCCTCAGCTCAGAACCGTGGCAGGTGTGCAGCTCAAGCCAACCCAACAAGCCCGGCTGTCTTGTGCCCTCACAGCCAAGCTCCCGAAAATCACTCCTGGGTTCCACCTCCTTACCTTCCCTGACGTTCAGACACTGGCCAGTCCCCCACCCTCAACATACACTAAAACAGCTCTTGCTAAGGTCACCCTCAGCCCCATACCCTTTGGTCCAGTCCAGTGAGTGCCGGGCACCTGTCCACCTGTCCTGGCTGCCCACGCTGGCCTCCCTGCAGACTCCGTGCTCCCCACAGCTCCTCCCAACCTCAGGCCCAGCTCCTCGGAGCCCAGGCTTGCACCTGCCCTTCTCTCTGGCCCTCCCTTCCTCTCCCCCTGCTCAGGCTCAGCCAGGCCTGTCCGCACACTCACAGCCCCCAGGCACCGCTGCTCCAGCACGCAGAGGGTACCACTGTGCGTCAAACTCACCATGCTCCTAAACACAACCCGGACACGCAGGCCTGCGTCTCAGTAACGGCGCTGCTCCATGCCTGCTTGTGTCCACCATGGCCCGGCCACCGTCTCCCTCTGCCGTCAGTTCCCTCACCTAGTTCTCAAGCCCACCAGAGGACCTCGGAACAGACCCCAGCATGGCTGGGTCAGGCTGAACTCCAGCACCAGGACTTCCCAGTAACTCAGGCACTGTCCTACCCGCTCTGTGCCTGTCTTTGTCACCTCTAAAATGGGGTCACCAGGAGTATGAGAACCCCCGAAGGCATGAACTGAGGAGGGTGGGAACAAGTGCGCCTGCCACACTGTCATCTCCACCTCCACCTGGGCACTGCCACCTGCTGAGACCCTGACAGGCCTCCCAAATGGCCTCCTTCACTGGGTCCTGGCAACATCAGCCTTTCCATGTAACACCCGGAGGCGTCCCCTCTAAAGGCTTCCCGATGTGCTTAAAACATGACTCGAGTCTGTGAGGCCGCCTGACGCCTGTCCCTCTGGCCTCACAGGCTGTCCTCACTCACGCCCTTTTTGCCCACCCCGCCCCAGGCTTCGCCCCCAAGGCTCATGTGCATGGCCAGAAGCCAGTAGTTTGGGGTGTGCTGGGTGGTGGAGCTGACCTCCCAGGGCCTGAAGGAGAGAAAGGAATCAGAGATGTGTGGCTGCGGTGGAGCAAGCCATCGAGCCCAAGCCACTAAGAGGAGGCCCGGAGGGGCACGAGTGCTGGGGAAACAAGGAGCTCCCCGGGGAAACTTCCAGACACGTGGAGTCTAAGCTGAAGGCATACCACGTGGGTGGAGGGAGCCATGGGGGAGACACAGGTGGGGACACGTGTGGGCAGCAGACACAGGACAGAACTCAGGACGTGTGGGAGGTGGTGAGCGGGGTCCAGCCCGGGGCACGAGCACAGCGAGATTAGAGTCCAAGGCTCACATCATGGGCGGGGGGGGCGGCAAAAGTCCTCCAAAGTACCCTCAAGAGCCCACCGTGACACTTCTAGAAATAACCCCCAGCAGTTTACTACTGAATGATTAGCAGAAGCAGGGCCGAGCCCCAGCGCTTCTGCTCTCAGCGAGCTCTGAGAGCAACGGCTACACCCTGCTGCTGAGGCCCCGGCCGAGTGCAAGCGAGAGTCGCTCCCATCCAGCCCTTCCTGCTGCCAGGCCCCTCCACACCGGAGAGGCCCGGGGCCGAGCCCTGCGGCCCCGAGGCCTTCCCAGCAAGGCCTTCCTTCCTCAGAGGAAGAAGAGCTGTCACCACTGCAGAACAAGACGTGGCCCTGGCACTGCAGCCACTGGCGGCCGCCTGCAGGGACTGCTCCGCGCTGGGGCCAGACACGAAGGCGTTGAGTGAGCCTTCTGCTTTCAGGCAGGCCCCGAACATGACCAGCAGAAAGGCTTGGCCCGAGGAGGGGTGCTGGGCAAGACTGTCCCATTTGGGAAAAGCCTTTGCTCATTCATTTAAACTTGATGTTCATGAAACAGAATCAGACCTGCACAATCTGGGGGCCTCATCTTCTCAAAGGAGTCTTAACTCTGATTCATCACTGTCCCCGTGAGCAGAGGCAAGGAAAGGCAGTAAGTGCTGGACCTGCTGAGGCTCCGCAGTGAGCTGGGGTAGACGGGGGTGGAGGGAGCTGCAGCCAGGCCTGGGAAGGGGCTCAGAGGGCAAGGGACAGAGAGTGCAGGGGACATGGGGACCCATATCTGCCCTCTGCAACCAGGGACTTCGGTGAAAAGCCCAGGTCCCGGAGCTTCAAGAGCCAGGGACCCCAACCTGGGGGCGGGGCTGTGCTTGGTCTGTCCCCCGTCCTATGGCACTGGGGTGGGGGGTCTGCATGGCACAGATCACTAACTCGGGCCCCTCCCAGGAGGAGGCTCCCACCATGCATGGCAGGTGCACGGTTCACACACCGCGCCCTGCGCAGCATGACAGGAGGGCCCATGCAGGAACCCCAGCAACCACTCACACTCCACTCACAGGCTCGTCCCCGTCACCTGCTCCTCCTTCAAAAGATAACGCTCTCTCTTGTCGGGAAACAATTCTGAGTTAGTAAGCCTGGATTCTGTCCCATTTTAAATGGATCTCCTTGCATGTGTGATTTTTCTTCTTATTTCAAACCTATCGTTTCTCAAACTACAGGCTGGACCCACTAATGTGGCTTGTAAGACCAGCCTGGTGGGGCGAGTTTTTAAAAAAAATCTTAAAAAAGTAGCAGCCCAGAACAGAAGTAATCGGTGGGGGGCACGTGCACAAGACTAGGGTGTTTCAACTATACACAAAGTGCGCGTGCACACCACACATACACGGATTTGCACGGGGTATTCTAATTCGTTATGAAATGAATGAATTTCACAATCACGAAGTTTCAAAAGACGGTCTGGAACAAATGGTGGCTGCATCTGGTCCATCGTCTGGGACGACCGCTGAGGGACACAGGGCCTCGGAAAGTGCACCCGTTGAGATGTGTCTACTGGAAGGTCCTACCTACCAACAGGGGCACAAATTCACAAAGTACAGATTCTGGAAACAGCCAGAACATCCTCTCTGCAGAAGAGTCTATTCCAGGGGGAAAGAGCTGCAAGCATACGTGGGTCTGCAACAGTCTTGAGAAGAGATCACTGCACTGACAAAACAAAACCGCGCTCACAAACAAGCGATGGAAAATGCGATCCAAAGGCAGCGTGGTTACGTGCGTCCGCTGCATCAGTGTTTTTACAAGCTGGCCATAAACTTTAAACGAGGTCTGCTATTTTTAGAGCTGCTTTTCAGATCCTGTTCCAGACAGCTACTCAAAATTTCACTTAATAGAGGTTCTTCCAAAATCTCTCTTACAGAACAGACACCCCACAACCCCAAACTCCTAGCCAGCTCTGCAGTCAAAGTACCTGTGAGTCTCCTTCCTGCTTCCGCACAGCCCTCCGACACCGTGCGGGCGCCGTGCCCCCCACCCCCAGGACTGGCCTTCCGCACAGCCCTCCGACACCGTGCGGGCGCCGTGCCCCTCACCCCCAGGACTGGCCCTTCCACACAGCCCTCCGACACCGTGCGGGCGCCGTGCCCCCCACCCCCAGGACTGCCCCAATCCAATGGACTGTGCTGGTTAAGAGAAGCCACACCGATGGGGAGCCTTGCAACTCCAGCACCCTGTGCTCCCTGTGCTCGGGGAGGGAGCCCTCCTAAGTGGCTATCAGGAAGCACAACACTCTTTCATCCAGGGGGCCTCAGCTCAGCCTGAGACTGGGATCTGCCACTCTGTACTCTGGCACATGGACGCGGACAGCTGGGGCAGCTGCTCCTTCTGCCCTGCGCGCAGCACCCAGCTCCTGGCCTCCTTGGATCTGAACCCCTTCTGATAACCAAATCTGGTCCCTAACCCGGGTGATTCTGCGGGAGTCTTTCCCCAACACAGATGATTGAAAATCCGGGTGGCCCAAACCCAGGGGCCCTCCGTCAAGTTAGAAAGCTTTGTTACCAACAGCTGTACCAAGCAGAGCAAGAGGAGGCAGAACTAGACCACTGCTCAGGCAGAAAAAGGGAAAGGCTGAGAAATGAGGGGCAAGCCCAGACCCAGAAGCAGGGCAGCAAGGAGACACCCATCCTGGGTCCCCAAGGGCAAGGGGCCCTCCCACAATGCCTCTAAGGGACAGGGAAGGACACTGCCTTCCTGCTGTCCTCAGCTTATGCAGAAACAAAGGAGAAATATCACAGGGCAAACATACAGTGGTCTGTTCTGCACATTTCATTGTATAATTTAATAAATGACTGGCCAAGGATATTATGACTAGTGGGGACCCTGCCACACCCAGGAGAGAGCCGCTCAGAGCCCACTCCTCACTCCCGGAGCAGGAGCACGGGGACCCTCCTCCCCAGCAGCAAGCCCGGGCCCAGGCGGCAGTGAGGGGGCCACGAGCCCCTGGACAGAGCCCACCACCACGCAGCCCCCTGGGCCGGGGTTAAGGCAGAGCAGCCCATCGGCCTTACTGAGGAGGGGGTGAGCGCCAGTGACCTGCCGCGAGCAGGCTGCGGGCGGGCAGTCACCAGGCCAGCGTCTGGGCTCTGCTCACGCGACGGGACGACCCCGCGCCACGGGAGGAAGCGAGGGACAGTGGACAGGCTTTCTGAGTAACAGAAGGAGTCTGTCTCCTGTCGCCCACAGGCGCCCCCGGAAGGAAGGTAGGCCGGGGGCGCAGCGCGGTCCGAGGGAGCAGAGCCCTCTAGCAAATGCTCGCCACGGCTCCTTCGAAAGTTGGAGCCTGGACAGAGGACAGAAGACACGGCTCCAACAGAAGCAGGGAGGAGGCTGACCCACCCCTGTGTCTGTGTCCGAAGAAAACAGAAATGGGACGTCTAGCGCAAGAAAGTAAAAAGACATTTTAGGTGCTCCCCCCGCCACGGAAAACAGAATAAAATAAAACCCAAACAATAAAACTCGTTTTACTTACTTAGAAATAGATCGACAGAAAAAGGTGGTGGGCGAATCGGACTCGGTCGCTGAAGGACAGAAGGAAGAGCCCAGGACTCCGGGTACCCTCCCTACAATAAACAGCCACCAAAGGGGCCCACCCCTCACGAGAGCAGCCGTAACCCACAGTTTCAAAACTGTTTTAACAATTAGGAAAATAAAAGAGGCCACAAGAGGCCCATGATGCCACCTCAGAGCCAGAAACACCCAGAGCACGTGGCAGAAGAGCCTGACCACGGAACAGCCCGCAGCGCTCCCTCCGCACGAGCGGCACCGTGGGAGACGGCTATAAAACGGACTCGGTTAACTGAAAGCCCCAGGCCCGTAGGGAAGGGGGAGGGGGAGCGTGTGTCTGTCTGTTCCCCAAAAAGGCCTAGAGACCGTGGTCAACCCAAGGCAAGAAGGTGAGCCGTGGCGCCTGGACCACGGCCTCTGCAGAGCATTGCCCACCGCAGGCAACCGGAGGCCTTCGAGAAGAGGCAGGCTCCAGGTCTGGACCTGGTTCTCACAGCAGAGCAGCGACACTGTGCAAGGCCACCAGGGCCCAGGGCATCAGAACTCAGAACCAGCCTGAATGAGCTCCCAGGGGCCAGAGACAGGATGACATGACCACTGCTGAGGAGGACAGCCACCGGAGACTCCAAGACCAAGACCTTTAATCTTGGAGTTCTTCTTTGAAACATGTATATTTTAAACCCTCCTGATCACTTTGAGAGGATGTGAGGGTATCAACTCCTTAATTTTGAGAGCCGGTAAAAAGAAGGAAAAAAATCAAGCATTTATCCTGAATTTCCTACACTGACTCGGGATATCCTGGGGAAACGAGCAGCTGACAGGTCTTTGGTCAGAGCGCTGCACTCCAGGCCGCCCTGACACTGGCATGTGACCTTGAGCCATGTGTCCACACCCAGGAAGGGGAGGCCCGCAGCCGCTCTCTCCCTCTCTCCCAACAAGGAGAAATGAAGCACCAAGAAATGACAGCACACGCCCAACTCCAACCTCAGCAGCGAGTGGGGACCACACAAAGGCTCTGAAAAAGGGGGGGTGGTTTCTGGCCAGCACAAAGACAGACTTGTGACAACAAATGTGCTCCAAATCCCTGCCCACGACCACCGCCAGAACCTGTCGGCCCTGCGCCACAGGGACCAGGCCCCGTGCCACAATGGCCCGTAAGACATCCCCTCTGCCCGGTCAGCACCCTCTTGGGGTGAGGGAGGAGGCGCTCAGCAGCCAGACAGGACCCCATCCAGCCACTCCAATGGAGCTCAGAATCTGTTTCCCTCTCCCTGGCATCGTGACCTTGGGGCGGTGTCTCTAGTCACCTGGGATGGATAAGCAGGCTGGGGGCAGCAAGGCCAATGTGTCCTAAGCTGCCACAGTGCCCACTACAAACCACAGCTCCCTTCACCAAGTGGCTGCTTTGATGCCCCCGATCCCACCCTCTCGAACGCCTATGCAGCGGGCTGGACGGCTGACTCACACCCACACGGGAGGCACGAAGAAAGCAGCCTCAGGTCTCCCTCGTTAACACCAGACCCAGGAGCCCTGTGCTCTTGATGGAGTCCCTCCAAGACAGAAATGGCCAGGCCTGTCCTTTCTGGGGTGCTGGCAAGGGGCTGGGCAAAGGCAGTGGAGGAGGATGAGATGGCCCTGCCCAAGGGAGCTCTCTACACCCACCGAACACACATCACTGGGAATCTGCCTGGGCCAGCGCCGGACACCCTGGGACACAGCACCCAAGAATTCACCACCCTGCCTCCAAAAGGATGGTCAGCAAGTAGAGCCAACAGAAAGGAACAGAGGCTGGAGAGAACCTGGCACACCAAGGGACAGTAGCAAAAGACTGGGGCTGGGACCTGGGACATTTCAGTCCTGGGCAACCGCCATCACCTCGGTGGAGAAATGCAAAGATAGGCTGTGGCACTGACCGAGAAGCTGCACTGGGAGACGGGGAGACCCTACTGGTGGGGCCCAGCTGGAGTTCCGGAATCTGCCGTGGGCCTCGTGACCAAAGAGCAGAGCTGTGTTACGAAGGTACGCCAGAGCCCAGGTTCACCTGAGGTCGTGACGGAGGAGGAAGCTCGCCGGGGCAACGACAGGCTCTAGAAAGTACCGGCCGACTCCTTCCCCGGACCCTGCTCTCCACAGCCGGGGCACCTGCCACCTCACAGTGAGGGGAGGCGTGTCACCAACACAGCAGCAGGAGCGACGGCTGCAAGGGAGGAGCAGAGAGGGCTTGACGTTCTCCCCAAACGGCTTGATCAGCGGAGGTGAGGAGCAAGGCTCCTCCTCGCTCTCAGTAGTGAAGGCGGCACAGGCGGCTAAGACCCCCCAGGAGGCAATCTAGGCTGTGGCAGTCACACTATGAACGTAGGGATGTGGGGATACCTACCGCCTGGTGTCTTGCTCTGCCTCTGACCCCACTCAGCTGCCAAACTCCCACGAGTCCCATCCATCCCCTTTACCCCGCAGCCGGGGAAGGGCTGCTGTCTGCGGCCTTAGGAGCTGGAGGGCAGTCCTGCGCCTCCACCTAAGTGGGGCTTCCGGAGGGCAAACCAGCTCGGGGACCCCTGGAGTCCCGGCCCTCCAGGCTCTACCCCCGCCCTGCCTCCGCCCCGTGGGCCTCAGAGGCTGGCAGGCCCGATTTTCTGTTTCTTACCCTGATGCCACATGGTCCTCACCTTTGCCTCCTCCCTTCCCTATGGCTCTTACCCAGTGACTTCGGATCCTATTTCTAAGCTATACGGAGCAGGGCAGAGGTGGCAGACTCCACCGCATCTTGAGTGCAGGGCACTCAGGCCCCTGCCTGTGAAAATACATTCTGTCTTATCTTGGGCTAAAGAGGCAGATCCTTCTCAAACTGTTATGAAAAAAATATATATATGGGGGGGGGGGATGACAGAGCAAACATGCTAAGTTAAATGCTACGGAATGTGGATGGAGTATACCAGAATTACTAAAACTAATTTTTGCAACTCCTCTAACTTTGAAATTACTGCAAATAAAAACTAAACAGTACCGGGCCGGCAGGGGGTGTTGGGAGAGCAGATCATTTCCAAAGGAGAAGAGTTTACCTGACAGCTGGCTTCTCAAAGCAACGCCAGCAGCCAAAAGCCAGTGGCCAGACATCTAAAATGCGCTGAAAGAAAGCCAAGCAAAGCTGCTCCGTGCAGTGAAAACACGAGGCAAATCAAAGGCATTTTCAGGCTAAGAGGGGGAGCTGCCCACTGAAGGAAGAAAATGAAAAGGACACCCTTTAGGCAGAAGAGAACCGGCCGTGGAAGGGCTACGGAGCAGAGAGAGGAGCAAATCCACAGAAACGGGACAGAAAGAAAGCGTGCACCTAAACAAGCAGCGAGCGTGCAAGACACCGACGACGCTGGGGGTTAGGATGTGCTGAACCAAGAGCCGCGTCGGCGTCGGCGTGCACCGACGTCCCGGGGAGGGCAGCCGCATGAGAGCCCGGGGTCTGTGCGCGGCCGGGATCGGGAGAGGGCGCCTCCCAGCGTCAGACGCTGATGAGTTTGGGCCTGTGCCACAAGGCACCTCTAAGAAAGGAGGGTGAGCGCAGAGCTGCCAAAGCAGCGGGGGTCAGGAGGAGGGAGGATTTAAGGGAGTCATAATAAACACGTTTGAATGAAATCGGACGAGCAGTGCTGGAAGGTCTGGCCTACCTGCCCGGCCACCACCGCAAACATTAAGGGCAAACGGGCTAAAAGGAAAGACAATTCACATGCAGCCCGGTTACCGGACAGTCAACAGAGCTGTGAGGACCGCAGCGCGCAGCCCAGAGCCCTGGGGAGGCCCCCTTCCGCCTCTGGCTGGGGGCCAGATGTGCCTCCCCCTCCGCGAGTCCCCGGCCTGTTTCTCGCTCTTGCATGTGGTCTGGCTGTGCCCCTTCCATCCGGGACATGTGCCGCACTCCCCCAGCGCGCTGGCCTTTTCACTCTTCGAGTGGTATCTTTTGATGAACAGAGCTCCCTAGGTTCAACGAAAACCAAATTCTCTTCCCCTTCACGATCTGCACTTCCTGTCCTGTTCAGGAAAACCGTTCTTCACCCATAGGCCAAGAATAGCATCTTCTGTGTTATCTTCTAGAACAGCGCTGTCCAAGAAAAACATACCACAAGCCACAAATGCCAGCCACGTCTGAAATTTCAGATTTTCTAGGAGCCACGATACAGAGTAAAGGAAAACAGGTGAAATTAATTTTAATATATTTTGTTTAGCCCAGAGTATCGTCATTTCAACATGTAATAGACATCAAAACAACACTTCACGGTACGTTTTTTAAAGCCTAGGTGTGGTGCGCTCCGGCGCACCTGAAGCTCGCGGGGCGCGCATGGCGCTCCGAGCTTCATGCCCACGTTCTTCCCGCCTCCGTCACCTTTGTGTGCTGTAGAGTAAGGACCAATGTGCTTTTGTTTTTTAACACACGAATATGTGCTGACCCAGCATGCTTTGCTACAAAGATCTCTGGACCTTCTCTTTTTTCTGTCTTGATCAGTCTTGCCAGAGATTTTCACTTTATCCCTACATTCAATGCATCAAACTCTGGCCCTGATGACTCTGCTGGAGACCCAGTCTGCGCTGTGACCTCCCTTCCCCCCCACCGCCGCCTCTGGGCTTAGACACCACTCCACGGTGGTTCCTTCACACGCGATCTGTGCATCCGGGCTCTGAACGACTCTCCCGTCTCCCTGCAGCGCACAGGTCTTGACAGGTGGGGTTCTGTTATCAGGTCTGATTCCACTTAGGCCAAGGACACACCAGATGGCTGCAGTGGCGGAAATCCTTCGAGGTTTTGGTCAGCTTGTGAGTGTTAGATGAGCACTTAAAGAGGGTGTGTAGCCCCGGGCGCTGGGTTCACTCTTCTCTATATTGGCTCAAATGGGTGAGGCGTGGTTTTCGAATATTCACACTGGCTGGCATGTCTGGTTAGGGTACTGCTAAGCTGAGCTGCCGTGACAGGACCCCCCTGCCCCCTGCACCATCACCGCAGGGCCAGTGGGTAGACTCGGCGTCCCAACACCTTCCTAAGGCCCCGGGCCAGCAGAGCAGCTCCACAGCCTCCCCAGGGGCTGTCCAAGAACCCCAGGAAGGTAGGAACAAGAGGAGGGACAAAGCCGGGACAAGCATCCCTTTTCCCTGAAATCCTGTGTTCTTGTACCGACCTGTCCCTACTTTCCCCAGCCCCTGGCACCGTTCTATCACCCTGTTCCTGAGTCTGACTTCTTCTTTCTTTTTTTAGGTTTCACGTATAAGTGAAAGCATGTGGGGTTCTGTCTTTCCCCATCAGGCTTTGATTTCACTTAGCAGAATGCCCTCTGGGGTCATCCATGTTGCTACAGATGCCAGGATTTCCTTTTTTGTTGAGGCTGAGTGGATTCCACTGGGTCTAGCTGCCACACATCCTTTATCCATTGCTCTGTCACCGGCTGCACAGGCTGCTTCCACACCTGGACTGCCGGGAATAACTGCAGCAATGATGGGGACACACAGTGGCTTCAAGGTCATGATTTTCTTTGGATAAATACCCAGAAGAGAAACTGCTGGGTCAAATGGTAGCTCCATTTTTAATGTCTTCAGGACCCTCCATACTGTTTTCCGAGTGGCTGCAGCACCGTGAAACCCCCACCAACAAAGCCCGTCTACCCCGTCCTCGCCCACACTTGTCATCTCCGGTCTCTTTCATGATCATCATTCTTTTCAAAATTTTTTTTTAATTTTTTAATGTTTTTTTGTTTTAACTTATTTTTGAGAGATAGAGAGAGACAGCGTGAGCAGGGGAGGGTCAGAGAAAGAGGGAGACACAGAATCTCAATCGGGCTTCAGGCTCTGAGTTAGCTGTCAGCACAGAGCCTGACGCGGGGCTCGCACCCACAAGCCATGAGATCATGACCTGAGCCGAAGTCGGACGCTCAACTGACTGAGCCACCCAGGTGCCCCTCATGATCATCATTCTGACGGGTGTAAGGTCACAGCTCGGGGTGGTTTTGATGTGCACATCCCTGATGGAGAACGACTTGGAGCCTCTTTTCCGGTGTCTACGGCCATGTGTGTAGGTGTTCTTCAGAAGACAGGCCGGGGGCCTCTCCGGGCCATGGAGACAGCCTGTGCATGGCCAGGGGTCTTAGCAGGAGAAGGCACACAGAGGGCTGACCAGGCTGCACTGCCACAGGTCCCGGTGGGGCAGGTATGGGGGTGGGTGCTGGAGGGAGGTGGGAAATTGGGACGAGGGGTCTTTTAAGCAGGAATAGGACATGATTAGCTCTCCGGTGGTCTGTGGAAGACTTGAGCCAAAGAGAAGGACGTAGGCCCCCATCCCACACCTGGGGGCCTGTATCTGGGAGAGCCCAGGGCACCCGGGCCTGCCTGGAGGGAGCCTAGCAAAGCCATGGCCCTGAGGAGGTCCTGCTGTCTAGATTGGTCCCTGGACCACGCCTGCAGCCAGGGCATGGCCTCCCTGGCACAGGCTCTAGGCTCAGGCACACAGGCCAGAGAGTGTAATCTTCATCCTAGACTCCCCCAAGTGTCATCTGGGGGGACACTTTATTGTTCATATTAGAAATCAAAGGACCGGACTTCTGGGAAAGAAACGACACATGGAAAACTGCAGTGCTCCTGTGGGTGGCTCCTGGCAGGGGCACCTGGCTCCGGAGGGCAAGAAGGCATCCTCATCCCTGTTCCCCCAGCTGCACTTGGTGACTCCAGTTACAGCAGAATTAGCATAAACCCACCGGGACAACTGGGGACATGAACAGGTACTGCGTCCTCATCCGACATCTGAGCCATCTGACTAATCACAAACCATGAGGACAGACTCAAAGGCCACTACACTACACTGCACCCCACTCCCATGCCTAGTCCATCCCCGCCCCCCAGGGGGTGGCCAGCCCAAGCCCAGCACCTTCATCACCTGTAGCCATCCATACACATGCCCACTGCCAGAGGCCAAGAAAGTACAGCCAACATCCCCCCCTGCCAGGCCAGCACAGGGCCAGGACCCTGAAAACCCCAGCCATCGAGCCATGCACGGCAGCACCTGCTCCTATGACGTGGTCACCACTGCAGGTGCAGCAGGACCAGGTGCCGCCGGGAGGCTGTGCCAGAGTATCGCTCCGGCCGGGAAGGCAGCACAGGCCTCACAGGCAGGCAGGGCACCTAGAGCTAAGGACCTGAACAAGAGCCCCCGGCACCTGCTGGTGGCGGAAGGGGCTGCAGCTAGTCTACGGGACAGCAAAGGCGGCATCTCCGACCATACTGCTCCACACCAGTGCTACCCCTTGGTCAGCCCTGACCCTTGTATCCCTGCCATGCTGACAAAAGCAGGGAGCCTGCCGCACACAACAGGGGGGCTGCAGAGGACAGGACAGCAGGACCCCTCCGGCCCCTCAGCCTGTATGTTGCTCCCAAAACAATTCCCCCCAGGGCATGGCCAGATACACACAGCTGAGCTCCTCCATCCTGAAAAAGCACTGCAGCACCCCTGAGGTCTCTATCTGGGACTGCCCAGGGTCCTGGTGCAGAGCAGGGAAGAGTCAGCTGGGCAGGGGGTAGTCTGGGCCATAGCACTGGCTGGCACAGACCTGCCTTCTGAGGCTTACCGCGCCCCCTCCTCTCATCCTCAGAGATCCAGGCTAGAAGTCTGGGTGAGGGGCTCGGCAAGGCTCTGAAACCTGGGTGAGTGGGATGTGGGCCCCATGAAGGCCACCTCTGACCCCAAATTCCACCAGAGGGCAGTGGGCTGTGCCCCCACTCTTGCTCAGACATCAGGAGACAGGAAGCTCTTCAGGCAAACCAAGGGCCCCGCCCGCCACCTTCCTGGTGACAGCTCGGACCTCAGGGGCCTGCAAACCACTAACACTAATCCCCAAAACCACGAGCCTAGCAAGGAAGCAGCAGATGCGAGAACGGTCCAGGGTGCAGGGGTCTCCCCAGAGGAACTGCTGCGCTCGGCCGCAGCCCTGCTCCTCACAGGTCCCTGGGAGAGAGTCCGAGTGCAACACCTCAGGGCTGACAGTCCGCATCCCAGAACGACAGCTGCACTCCGTCGGCCTTGGAGGAAGTACACTAAAGCCAACAAGGTCACAACAAGACAACACATTTATTTTTACATGAATTATCAATGCCAGGAACTCTCAACAGAACTCAGCTGAGTCCAGCACTTCTTCAGCCAAAAAGGTAGGAGGCCTTCCCAGCAGGAACAATAGAATGTACTTGAAAACAAGGATTTTAATTACAAAGCATTTTGAATCCCCAGCGGGCAGAGGCCTGGGTCGCCACTCAGACAGCCTAGGAGCAAACCTGCATCCCGCGACCAAAGCACAAGCCAGACACAAGTCCCCTCTGTGCCTCACCGCACAGAGCTCAGCCTGGACGCGCCTGCTCCCGGGAGGCAGGCAGCAGGGACAGCCTATGTGATTGCAGAGTGACCCGTAAGACACGCTCCCGTGTGCCCACACCATCTCTCTGAAACCAGTAAACCTGATTACAGCGAGACCAGTGCCTGCCACACAGCAGGCACCTGCTGCAAACTGCGTCCCAGCCCAAACCGTCCTGCAGAGGGGCTGTGACCCGGGTGCTGGGGCTCAGGGAGCAGTCACGATGCCCGAGATCGCCTGAGACGCAGGCTTTACACCAAAGGAGCACCCAGGCCTCCTTGCCAGCACCTCCCCCACCGAGGCCAGAGCCTACGGGACACACATCCGCTGGCCGCACGCACCTCGCCAGCTGCTCCCTGGCAGGCTTGGGGCATCTCGGTGCTGCCTCCCTGACACACCATGTACAGCAGAGGCCACCCGGGGGTCTGGGGAGAGAAGATGAAGCGCACCCGAAAGGGAAGCACTTGGGATGTGTTTTATCACAGACGCAGAAAGCCGGTGCCGCACAAGAAGCCCCTCGGGGAAGGAGGGAACCCTGTCCCGGGCCAGCAAAGGTGCCCGCTCTGTCTTCCTGCCGAAGCCACAGTCCTCAGCTGCACGGCCCGTGTCGGTGACTCTAACAAGCTCGTGCAGCCTTAGGCCCTGCGTGCCTCCTGCCCTGTGGGCCACCACACAGCTCACCCAGCACAGGAGGACGATCACCCCATCCACAGCGAGAAGTAAACACACTTTGGGAGCACTGCCCAGAGGACACCAGGCCTTCTGGGAGGACTCCTCTCTGCAGTCCATCATCAGCTGGTGGATGGGCAGGGGGTGGACAACAGTGGCCTGGATTCCTTCTCAGGCCTTCTTTGTTCATTCACCCCAACAGCCAAGAGGAAATGGGGCAGAGGGGCTGGGAGAGGGCTGTGGTGTGGCCCATAAGCCGTGAAGACAGTCCATACGGTGATCTTCCTCAGGACTGCCACAGCCAAACCTGCTGCTGACCACTGAGCTGCCCCGAGGACCCCAGGCTCCAGCCGGCACTTTCCAAACTCATCCAGCACCTCAGCGGATGAGTGCTCCTCGAGGGGCACCGTGGGAACCCCTGTCCTGGGCTCTCACACTGCCCCTCGCCCCAACACTTTCTCAGCATCCTTCGCAGCCTCAGTGACCAAACGCAGCCCCAAGGAGGCACTCGGCAAGCAAGGGGCTCCCGAGTAGCTCACGGTACCAACATGGAATGAATTTCTTCCCAAGAGAACACACCTAACAGTACACACAGTTCCAGTAACGCATGCACGTGTGCATGGGGCGGGGGGGGGGGGGTGAAGACTGTCCAAGAAAACACGGAATGCTGAGATCACCCCCCATGCCTCAGCCAGGAAGGAAAAGGGCAGGGCACAGGGCCAAGCTCTGGTCTGTGCCTACGGCCCTCCCCAGGCAACACCCCAGAGCTGCCTGGCAGAGGGCGTGGGGCTCAGTCTCTCAGCCCAAACGTGCTCACACGCTGCGGTGTTCGCTGCCCGACGGCTACCATTCTGGGGTCCTGGCATACCCTGGCCCCCTGTGGGTTCTCTGGTCCGGGCAGCACGGCCACATGCACTCTCTGCTCTGCTGGAGAACGAGCGTCCCCAGGGAACAGCAAGAAGTGAGGCACTGAGGGGGTAGCCCCACTTCCGTCGGCTGCAGCAACTCCCCAACTTTGTCTTTGCTCTCGATTCTTTAAGAGTTCTAAAATCTTAAGACTTGGCATTAATACCCTTAGAGTATACAGAACCCAGGCCGGCCATAAGCAAGCTGACCACCCAGCACGTAGAGGGCAGACCGCGGACTCACCGAGAACACACGGGCCCTGAGCACGAGGACATGCTCTAACCAAACACGCTTCCTCACCTGTCAACGCGGCAAAGGTATTTTCACAAAAACGCCACAGGCAGCTGGCCACAAAGCAGAGGTGAATGCCTGCCGACACCGTCGGGAAACTCGAGCAGGCAGAGCCTCTCCAGGCAGACCCTCCCGGGCCCTGCTCTCAGAGCCTGCCAGTCCCCTCCCAGAATTCTGCCCGGGGAATGCCAACATCGGGCACGGTGAGCGACCTGCAAGGATGTGCAGAGCACCGCTCGCCCCGGGGGAGACACCCTCCAGACGCAGCCATAGGTAGCCGCGGGGGCTGCAGCACATCCACAGGTGGCCCCCAGGACCCCGCCGGTGACTGCTGACGGGCAGGCCGGATGCCGGCGCTAAGGACGGTCTCTGGGTGGCAGAATCACTCACTTTTCGTTTTCTACGTTTCTCGTGTTTCCATGCTTCTATGACAGACTTGTGAACTCACGTCCCACGGGAGCAGGGACTCCGCTCCCTCACACACCGGAGGAACACGAAGCAGGGAGCACGAAGAACACCCCGTGGCACTCGCCAGGTGCCGAGCAAGGAAGTGGTGTTACCGCCTCTGTACTCAGGAAACCCTCCAGGTGTGTTCCTAACTAACACCTTAGATCCAAGTAGACCTCCACCCTCCACGTGGGGCCCAGCACCCAAGTGCCCCTCTGCACCTGGAACCCCTACTCTTTCTCCTCCTTGGGCCTCAGGAGCACTCTCCGCAGATGACACGTTTTGATTCAAAAGGATGCGTCTACCCCGGGGCTCCCGAGATGGCCCCCGCAGTGCACGAAAGCCTTTTTCTGCATCCCAACCCACCTCCCAGGAAGCACGGCCGCGCTCCTGTGACAGGCCCCCTCTGGCTGGTGCCGCAGGCCTCTCTGCCACCGGGCCCACACTCAGCGCTGCTGGTCACCAGCTCCTGGAGACAGCAGTCAGGGACGGGGCGGCCCTGTGCCAGGCCGCAACTGCTCAGGGCCCCTCCTGTGATTCGTGCCCTACGGCCAGGCGGTGCTGGCCCGGCCCAGGCTGGTCCCACTGCACGAGGTCTCTGGATCAGGTCCTTCACACTGTGAGGCTGTCCTGGCACCACGAATAGAGGGGCCAGAAGCCCCCGCCCAACCCGAAACATCCCCAGCAGGCAAGACCACTGGCGGCCGGCTCTGTGGGATGCTGATGGGGTGACAGGGCGGGGGCTCACATCACACAGGGGCCAGGTGCTCAGTGTGCCAGTGTACCGGGCTCTGGGGGCCAAACGGGGGCACACGTCAGTCCCCATCTTCAGAGGTACAGCCTAGGCGGCTCATGTCTGCACTGCCCGCTCTGGGCCACCACACACAATTAGTCTAAGAAGAGAACCAATGGCCCAACGGCCCACGCCCTTCCTCTGAGCAGCAGGAAGGGACTGACAACATCTAAGGGGCTTCCAGGCACAGAGCACCCCATCCTCTCCTCCCAATACAACTAATGACATTCGTAAAAACGCCACCCTCACTGGCCACCCCAGCACCAGGCACTCCACATGGACGCCTTCCACCATTTATAACTGTGACCACCACTCAGTAAGGGAAGGAAAATGACCCACTCCCACTTCAAAAAGGATTTGTTTTCAAGTTTATTTATTTTGAGAGAGACAGAGACAGCGTGAGTCGGAGAGGGGCAGAGGAAGAGAGTCCCAAGCAGGCTCCGTACCATCAGCGCACAGCTTGACGTGGGGCTTGAGCCCATGAAAACTGCGAGATCATGACCTGAGCTAAGACCCAGAGTCAGACGCTTAACCGACTGAGCCACCCGGGCGCCCTGCTCACTCCCATTTCTAAAGAATGCAACAGGCCCGGGAGGATGCGGGGCCCTAGTAAGGAGCACCCTCTTCCCCGCGCCTGCACCCCCAGCCCCAGCAGCTATTAGGAAGGCACCCCCGAGATAGAGCCGCCGTGACAGGCACACCCAGCTATCTCCCGTCAGCCTGCAGTGCCCTCCACACGGCTGGACCCAGGGTCCCACTCAGTAAGCATCACCTCTGGGCACCCCATCCCTCCTCCCCCAGTGGGGAAACCATGCTGGGGCCCCCATTCTCCAAACTAGAGACAGTCCTTGTGAAGCTATCAAAAGGGTCTGCTTTGATGAGACAGGGTTAAGCAGAGACAGTGTGGCTCAGTGGGAGAACCACCCCAAAGGAGAGCCTGCCCGAGGGGCTGGTTGAGGCATCTAAAGCTGCTGTGCAACTGTCAGAGGGGAAGCCGTGCACTCTGAAGGTCAGGGGGGAAGGCTGTGCACTCTGAAGGTCAGAGGGGAAGGCTGTGTGCTCTGAAGGCCCACGGGGGAAGGCTGAGCACTCTGAGGGTCAGGGGGGAAGGCTGCGGGCTCTGAAGGTCAGAGGGGGGAAGGCTAGGAGCTCTGAAGGTCAGAGCAGGGAAGGCTGGGCATTCTGAAGGTCAGGGGGGAAAGCTGTGCACTCTGATGGTCAGGGGCAAGGCTGCACACTCTGAAGGTCAGTGGGGGAAGGCTGCATGCTCTAAAGGTCAGGGGCAAGGCAGTGTGCTCTGAAGGTCAGAGGGGGTAAGGCTGAGCACTCTGAAGGTTAGGGGGGGAAGGCTGGGCCCTCTGAAGGTCAGGGGCAAGGCTGCATGCTCTGAAGGTCAGAGGGGGGAAGACTGCGCACTCTGAAGGTCAGGAGGGAAGGCTGATTGCTCTGAAGGTCTGAGAAGGTTGCACGCTCTGAAGGTCAGGGGCAAGGCTGCATGCTCTGAAGGTCAGGGGGGAAGGCTGGGAGCTCTGAAGGTCAGAGTGGAAGGCTGAGCGCTCTGAAGATCAGAGGGGAATGTTGCGCACTCTGAAGGTCAGGGGCAAGGTTGGGCGCTCTGAAGGTCAGAGGGGGGAAGGCTGCGTGCTCTGAAGGTCAAGGGCAAGGCTGGACACTCTGAAGGTCGGGGGGGGAAGACTGCACGCTCTGAAAGTCAGGGTGGGGGAAAGGCTGAGCGCTCTGAAGGTCAGATGGGAAGGTTGCGCACTCTGAAGGTCAGGGGCAAGGCTGGGCGCTCTGAAGGTCGGGGGGTGGGGAAGGCTGCGCACTCTGAAGCCTGCTGCCTGGCATTTCCCCCTTTCCCATCTTTTAAGTTTTTATTTAAATCCCAGTTAACACACAGTGTTAGTTTCAGGTGTACAATCTAATGATTTCAAACTTCTCCGTGTGGCCCCATGCTCATCGCAAGTGCCCTCCCTGACCCCGTCCCGTCCCTCCCCTCTGGTGACCACCTGTATGTTCTCTGCAGTTCAGGGTCTCCCTTCCCATTCACTCTGAGGCCTCCGTTGAGGCTGGCTGGTGGCTTGGGGTTCAGGCCAGGGCACTCACATCCTGCGGAATGGAACAGGCTGGGAGCAGACTGGGAGCACCCTCAAGCCTCCCAGAAGCTCTTCCTAAATGAGATGCTCAGAGAGCAGCCTCTCCCCAAAGGCACCTCTGGGCCAGAGCAGCCTAGAAGTGGGAACACATTAGGCCAATGCTCTGCCAGGCAGGTGCTGCTCACATTCAAGAACCCAGCTCTGCCTCCAGAAGGACACCAGGCAGGCTGTGTGGCCTCAAGGACACGTGCCACGGGCAGCCCATCCACACCACGGGAAGTGGCTCCCAGTCAGCCCCTTTCTGCCCCTTTCTGCCCCAGCTGTGCTAGCACCTCTGGGTGATGGTAAGGGGAGACAGAGAGCAGGTAGAGAACAGCCTTAAAGTAAAAACAGCCACAGCCTAGAGGCATATTTGTTTTGGAAGCACCTTCTTACTGAGTAGCTGGGACTGGTGACAAAGCTTGCTTTCCTCTCCCTGCTGGAGTGGGTACCCTCTGTCCCCCACCCCTGCTGGAGTGGGTACCCTTTATCCCCCACCCCTGCTGGAGTGGGTACCCTCTGTCCCCCACCCCTGCTGGAGTGGGTACCCTCTGTCCCCCACCCCTGCTGGAGTGGGTACCCTTTATCCCCCACCCCTGCTGGAGTGGGTACCCTCTGTCCTCCATTACCACATGGTTCCCAAGGAACCCAGGGGATAGGGCCAAAGAGGGCACAGTCACGTGCAGAAGCCAGAGCCTACCAAGTAGGCTGGACCAGGCCGGCAGGTCCTGGGCATAGGATCTGGGGCCCTACAGGAGCGCAACTTGCCGTTGGCTCCGTGTCTTGAGCTGTTGAACCACGTGTGTTCTACAAGGGAGCACAGCCTCCGCTCCGTGGAGTGTAGCCAGGGTGGCCCTGGTTCCCACCAAATCACCTGCCTGATAGCAACTAAAGCATCGAACTGAGGCCAGTGTCCCCATGGCCCCCTCAAAGGCCTGCCCGGGGGGGTGGGGGCAGACAGGGAGAAGGTGGCAGCCCTCAGGAATGAGCACGGCAAAAGCCACCACCTTTTCACCAACTGCCAGGAACACGGTGGCTCGTTCCGTGCTGCTGGCCTCGCAGGGCTGGGCCTGCTCCTTTGTTCCACAGGTGGAGACCTGGCCACCTGGGTTTAGAGGTAAGCCCAACCTCAGGTCATATGGAGCCCTCATGCATCCCAAAGCAGGCTCAGGACACTGTTCCCCCTCAACTGGAGGCCCAGCTGATGGAGCATGGGCACGGGGCACTGCGCACTCAGAATCAGACACCGCCACGCAGGCACGTCACTCATGCTAAAGCAGGTGTCTCCTTTTAGGGGCTGCCCATGGATAGGCAGGGGCATGGCCAAAGTTCTCTGCTCCTGAACCTTACTGCCTTGCCCTGGGACCACCCCCCACCAGGCCCAGACAGGGAGGGAAAGAAGTGAAGCAGTGAGGGGGAGCGGAGAGACGCTCCGGAGTGGCACTGGGGGAGGGCTGAGTGAGGGGAAAAGGCAGTGTCTCGGCGCTGGGGCAGCACAGGAAGAGGTGGGGAGGAGCTGGAACTGCCCCCCCCCCAAGCCCAGGAGGCGTAAGGGCCCGAGTCCACCTGTGGAGGGCAGAGGGAGGAGGAAAGGAGGAGCCTGCTATGGGAGAAATACTGGGCAGAATGGCTGTGGGGAGGCCAGGAAAGGGGAAACATGAATAAGGAGGGGGTGGGCGTGCTCCTGTCCACTAACAGGTGACGAAGAGCCCGACTCGGTGAAACCAGCGCCCTCTCAGCAGCCCCTCCCACCCCCGACTCTGGCAGCAGAAACATGCTCGTGGCTGAGAAAGTAGCAGAGCGCAGGGAGTAAGCGGCCACAGCACCCACACCATCGGTCACAAAGGCGGCTATGCCATCGCTGCTCGGTGCTGCGGCGTCCTGTGCAGGCCAGCGGGTGACTGTGTCAGGACAGGCATGGGGCACAGAATGTGAGGGATGACCTGGCAACCTGACAACCCCCAGGCACAAAGGTGGAGGCAGGAGAGGAAACGGGTGCACTAGCACCCTTCCGACGACGGTGGGGCTGTGTCGCAGAGGCGCTGGCGCCGGCAGGGAAGGCAGTGTGGCACAACGATATCCCACCAGCACAATGCCAGCTCCACAGCACTGGGAGCGGGCAGGTCACAGATGGAAGGCACTCTCTGCTTGGGGATGGGGTCAGATGGTCTCCAAAGAGCGCCAAGCCCCTTCGCCCTCGCCCTCTGCCTGCGGTCACCCTGAGAGCCAACCCACCACAGGACCCAGGGTCCTGCTCCAGGTGCCAACCTTGCAGTCCTGACAGCAGCCGTGCCCACAGGTGGTGTGCTCAGCAGACCGGGCTTTCCCTAGGGACCAGGACACAAGGCCTAACTGCACACAACAGCAGCTCTCCGAGAGCAGGACAGAGAGGATAGTGACAAGGTGACATGCAGGGTGACAGCCGAGCTCTGGAGGCTGCAGCGCAGTGACGTTCTCGGCGCAGACAAGCTAGGAGGGAAGCAGCCAGGATGGCAAGGCGTGCGCACCTTGCACGGGCGCGGCCCCGCTGGGGCACTGAGCACATGGGCCAGCCACTGCAGCGGCCATGGGGCAGGGGGCACGGGCAGGACACGGACTGCTCCCACACCGGCCCAGCCCCGGGTCTCCAAGAAGAAACTGAGGGCAGGGAAAGGAGTCCTCAGACCGGGCCGGTGCTCAGCCCCATCTCAGCTGGGAGGCACAGCCGCCTGAGGCACACCACACCATACCACGCTCCCACACTTCACAAAAGCCCCCAGGCGCTACCAGGAAGGTGACGAGGACTCAGGCCCTGTCACAGGGAGGAAACAGAGGCTCCCGGGCCCTAAAGAACCTGTGGCGTCAGGACTCAAACCTGAAGCACCTGGCCGAGGTCTCAGCCTCGATGCGGACACCCGACCCGCCGCCCGAAGGAAGGGCTGAGCTGGGATGGACACCCGGACTCCCAGCAATACCTGGCCCAGCGTTCCCGCGCCTCCTGCTCTGCGGACGGGGCTGCCGGCAACCCTCCCCTTCCCCGACACGTATCGCCCCTCCTTCGGGAGGCAGGGTCTGTCCCCTCCCACCATATTTGGGTGGCCCTGTGACTTGTCTGACTGACACAGCAGAGGTGACACTCATCTTCTGACAGCTTCCGCCGTGGCTCCCCTGCTGCAGCAAGGCCTCGTAGAGAGCCGGGCGCGCGCCTGAGGTGTGACCTGGGGGCCAAGGCTAAAGCTCTTCCCAGGACAGCCCGGATATGATACTTGCCTCTCAGTCCCATTCTGTCACCCATGTACAGAGGAACTTTCCAGAAGCTACGTGACTTGTAAGACTGTAACAGAACAAACCCAGAAGCATATATAAGGATCCAGCTCATGAGATTTGCAAAAAGTTGGATCATTCTTCTCATGCTTTTTATTCTGCAAAATATACTTTTTAAAAAATTTTTTAACATTCATTTTTTAAGAGACAGATAGACACAGTGTGAGTAGGGAAAGGACAGAGAGAGGGAGACAGAATCCAGAGCAGGCTCCATGCCGTCAGCACAGAGCCCGACACAGGGCTCGAACTCATGGACTGTGAGATCATGACCTGAGCCAAAGTCGGATGCTTAACCGACTGAGCCCCCCAGGTGCCCCTAAACCCAGTAATTTTTAAGAACGCAAGGGGAGCTTGAGACCAAAAAGTCTGAGAACACTGCTCCAGAGTCCACATGCAGAGAGGCCCATGCAGGGAAACTGAGGCCCCACCCATGAACACAAGAGTCGAGAGAAGCGGTGATCCTTGTTTGGAGCTACTAAGTTCTGGGGTGGATTTCACAGCAACCGACGCCACCCAAAGCCCAAAAAAGAGACACATTTACCTGGCACAGTGCGGCTGAGTCCAGTGGACCCCAGGACTGAATGTGGGACACACACCCACGACCTGGCTAAGCCACCCACACTACTGCTGGGAGTCAGACCGGCAAGCCGTTAGTTGGGTCGGGAGGAGGCGTCTCCCTGCTGGCCTTGGAGGAGACAGCCAGTGAAGGGGGGGCTGGCCACCTCGGTGGGTGCGGGCAGCGCAGGCCAAGCCCCGAGACCATGGGACTCCAGAGGCGCCATTCTAGGGAGGACGGTCTGCTAGCCCAGGGCCAGGCTGATGCAAAGGCTGGAGGAAAAGGTTTCCTGACCCTAAGGGGAAAGAGGGGACACCTCCCTGCTCTCTACAAGTCAGCCTGCCTCTCGGGGAGAAGGTGCGTGCCCCTGCGGGAGCTCCCTGCCCTCACCCCACGCAGAAATGCTCCACTAACACTAAAAATCACCACCATTACCCAGCGTAGCAACAACGTCCAAACAAACAGAAAGGTGGGACAGGCAGCACCTACACCCAACGCTGCCCCGGGACATGCCCAGGAACAGCGACAGGAAGGAAGAGAATGAATGTCCCACCCCAGCAACCGTGCTGCATCAGCTCTTTCGAGCGAGCAAAGGAAGCCGTCTTCAAAGAGAAAGGAACCAGAAGGTGACAACGTGAATGCGGCCACCGCCCAAAGCCACATGGCTCTACACAAGCACAGAGTCACAGCTCACACACCGCCTGAGGGATACCCCACCCAGCACCTCCCTCCTTCCTCTTCAAGCCTCTACAGCTCTCTCCTTGGCTCCCACTCTTCCTAGTCCGCGTCTCCCTGCGCTGCCCCACAGAGCAGCTCCCAAGCCCGGCGGGAGCGCCCGGCCAGGAGCAGTCCTGTGCTGGAAGGAAAACAAACACGGGAGACAAAGAAGGGAGGCGCTCCCGCCAAGTCAGACAGGAACAGCGCGCGCCACCTCCTTTTCCGGACAGGCTGACACCACGGGAGGAGAGGCACACACAAGTGACGGGTGGGGGCCGAGACCGGCTCCCTGGCTAGCTCCCAGCATCCATATGCCCAGAAAGTCCAGAGAGCGCCTCACCCAGCACCTCACAGGCCACACAGGCACGTTCGCGACAAGGCCGTTTCCAGGACGAAGCAAGAGGCACTGGGACAATGGGAACACCGGCACAGGCATCCCCGCCGAGGCCTCCGGCACCCACCTTTCCGAACCACAGCGGGCCTTAGAGCGAACAACAGCCCGTTGTACCAAGGGAACCCCTCCCGAGCCCCCACCAGCTCCAGACAACGTCTGGCAGCCAGCCCCCCCACCCTCCCCACGCCGTCTGGCTTTTCCGAGGCTCTGGGGAAGAAGCCTTGGTGAGCAGGCACCAGGCGGTGGCACCTAGTGGAAGAGCAGCCGCACCAAGGTGGCCTGGGGCCCTCCCAGGCTGCAGCCCCCATGCTCGGCAGAGCCTTTCTGCAGCGCCCCTGGTGAGCACATGTCCCACCAGGGACACAGCTGCTGGGACACTCCCGGCAAAGCTCCCAGGGGACACTCCAAGCAGGAGGACAAACGAGAAATGAGGCGCTGCCCAGAGCACCCAGGTGCACGGGCTCGTCCCACCAAGGGGTTCACGATAAAGGGAATGGGAACGCACCATCAGCCACAGCCAAGAAGCTCGGCGAGCCCGGGCCCAACAGGCCACCCTCGGGAGCCATCTGCACAGCTGCCGATCCTGGACGCCCCGCGATCACAGCTTCCGAGGGGGGCGCCGGCTGGAGGACAGGTTTTCCATCGATGCCTCGGGGCCTTTGCACATGCCCCGGCCACGAACCTTCCTTTCTACTGGGAAAATTCCTTCGCATCTTCCCACATGAGCTCCCCTGCTCCCAGCCACCCTCCCCAGCTTTATCTCACTCACCCCTCCACACTCTGTCACCTGTGTCCGTGGCCCTCCTGTCCCAGCCTAAGAAGGCAAAGACTGTCTCCTCGATCTCAGAAGCACAGGGCCCGGCCCACGGCAGACAGTGGATGCCGTCAGGACCTGAAGGTAACCTCAGCTGAGGAAGTGGTCTGGCTCACTGTCAGAAAAGGCTGGGTCACCTCAGCATCGCTCACGATCGGCAAACAGTGGGAACCACCCAGACCACCGACAGAGAAGCAAAGTGTGCATCTCTCCGTGCCCTGAAATATCACCTGGCAGTTAAAAGGACTGATGGTTGATCCACACACGGCACGAGCAAACTGTGAAATGTTACGCTAAGTGAAGAGCCACAAAGGACCACGTGTTGTGATTCTACCTACAGGAGATGCCCGGAGCAGGCGGGCATCTAGAGAGTGAATCAGTGACTACTCAGAGGTGGGAAAGGGGTGTGACTGCCGACGGACACGAGGCTCCTTCGGGGCGGTGGCAAGGCTGGCACACTGAACCGTGTTGATGGCTCACAGCTCTGTGCTTCCGGTGAGAGTCACCCAGTTATGCACTTGAAACACGTAAACTTTATGCTGTGCAAATTATACCTCAATGAGGCTGTTAAAAAACAAAAGCCTGGCAACTCAGGCAGGTCCAGCCGGGGTGTCCTCGTGGTCAGGCTTGGTGGTCCGTCCCAGGCAAGTCATCCCATGAGCCAAAGTGCAAAGAAAACGTCAGCAACACCCCATCTGAATCCCGCACAGGTTCATGTTCACAGGGTTGTATCTCCTTCAATGGAGCCCAAGATTCCTGACGGCCAAGCCGGAGCGCCCCGCGGCCAGCTGACCGGGAGCACCAACTCCCATCGCGGTCTGCATTAAACTGCCAACCCCGGAGGGGGCGCTCCTGCCAGAGCCAGAGAGCTCTGAACTACAGGTGCCACCCACCTCGTCTGCCGCTCCAAGAAAAGGGCGGCTGTGGCGCCGGGAAGGGGGCTGGTGTGCGCCAGCCCCTGCCCTGGCCCCGGGCCCCGTCTGCAGGGTGGAGGGCGGGCATGTCCCTGTGAACTTCACCCTGCCAGCCCCGCCCAGGACCAGTGGGAGGATGGAGATGCTCCCCCCACTCAGAAGTGGGAGGAAGCGCATTTCCTCGTCTACATTCCCAGATGCTCAGAAGCTTCTGGACTGTGCTGTTGGGTAAAAACTAAACTGCACTTCCATCATCTGCTCACAAATGCCTGTCACTGCCAGTTAAGAATAAGACAAAGTTTCCCCCCAAGCCACCCCCAGGCCGCGTAGGGCTCTCGCGGTCTGGGACCACGTGGAATCTGAAATGGCTCACGCAGTGTCTCTTCTGGGGCCCACTTCCTTCCCAGTGGCAAGCGTGCCCCCCTGTCATCGGCTGTCCAGAGAACCGGTGACCCTTCTCGAGTCAGAAATTACTCTTCATAAAAAGAAAGCAGTCCTGTACGTGCAGCTCATGCGCCAGCTCCAGGCCAAGCGGAGGGAACGCGCGGCGGAACACGGGGGTGCAAGCCGCACACCACAAAACTGTTCTCCAGAGGCGTCCCAGCGAACTCCGACGGCAAGTCGGAACACGCCGGCGTCACGCCGGGCCTCCCGCCGCGGGCTTCCGGCAAGGCCTCCCTCTCCTCAGATGAGGCCGCCCGTGTTACTCAGCAAAGCGCCTTCTGTGACAGACGAGTACGTCCGTTCGCTGCTCTGCCTGTGACAGCTGCCACCGGAGAGGGCGGGAGCGGGGTCTGCCTCGGCTGAGTCCATACTTTGTCACCCGAGGTGAACCGTTGCAAAGCCACTTTCTTAAAAAAGAAAAGAAGCTGTTTAAAGCATAAGAAGAGAACTGTGTTTCAGACTAGCCGGTCGGTAATGGTGTGAGTTAAAAAAAATATCAAGAAATAGTAAGAAAAATAACACCTTCCCTCAATTCTTCCAGGTTGAAAGCCAGAGAGAGGATTAGCGGCCACCTGGAGCCGCGGCCCCGAGCGCGCAGAAGGTGCCTGGCAGGGACCAGCCCCTTCACCTGCCACCGGCTGGCTCGCCTCTAGGAGCGGCCGGAGGGAGAGCCAGCCGGGGCCTCTGCTGCCCGCTCTGCGGCTGGAGCCAAGGCCGCGGCATCCTCCTTCCCGGCGGCAGGTGCTCGGCAGACGTGGGAGGGACAGAGCGCGCCGGGGCCGCCAGCTCTCCGGTCCTAGGACAATGACACCTGGAACACAGGCTCTGGAGGAACGCTGCTGCCTGACAACTGGAAGCACGTCGTCACTTTTGTTTCAAAGGGCAGGAGAGTCAGAGTTAAGGAGCCGCTCAAGAGCTTGTGCCGACCACCCCTGACCCACAACCCACTACGGTTAGAACCCCCTCACTCGCAGATAACCAGGCCCGTCCGAACCCCGCTGCCGGCGTCTCCAGCGTCCCCGGAACTGCCTGCCGTGCAGCCCGCAGCAGGGGATGCGTCTCCTCCTCCTGAGGCCCCAGCAAGCAGCAGCTCCAAGCCCTGTCCCTGCAGAGCTGACTTTCCCCAGCACCTGGACCAGCGTCCTCGGCACAGGACCCAGGAGGTAGGTGCTCCGCTGACCTGACCCAGAAGACCCTCCTGGCTGCCCGGCGTGACCATGGCCTCAAGAACCCGGGGCCGGGTCGGCCTAACGGACCCTCGCAGCGATGGCTGGAGCGCACAAGGCCCAGGGCTCAGTGTGAAGGACTGGCTGCCAGTGGGCGTCGAGCCCAGGGCACCTGCTCCCACCCCCAGGAGCGCGGGGTGACCCCAGCCCTTCCTCAACCGCCCCCCGCTCAGGCCTGCGGACACACAGCGCTGGGAAGTCCATGCAGCCAAACGTCTCCTTCTCTGACACAGCCTCTCGGCTCGGCCCTCCCGACAAACGCAGAGAACGTCTGTGATTCCAAGCAACGCAAACAGCCGTCTGCCCTCAACCCCCAGGCCCGAGGGTAGAAGGCCTCCTACGAAATACATTTCTGTCCCAGCGGCAGCCCCCGGTCCCCGATGCCAAGCGCCGCGAAGTGCTGTCTCCGCTGCCTCGGTTTACCTTCCCGGAACCCGCCCAGCAAGCACTGCCGTCCCCGATCCACAGACGGCTTTAGGAAAGCAAGTCTGGGGAGGCGAACTGATGGCTGAAGTCGCAGCCCACGAGCAGCAGGCCCAGGACGGGGGTCCGCCGGCCCCAGCAGCCAGCCGAGCGCCCCCACCGGGCCCCGCCGCGCCGCGCCCCGGCTCCAGGCCGCCCCCTGCCGAACTCGCACTTCTCTCCGGCCCCTCGATTCGTCCGTCCCTCCCTCCCGGCCTCACCTCCGCCCGGCTCCCCTTCCCAAGCCTGCGGCTCCCGAGGCGCCGCCCTCCCCGCCCCGCGCGCGGCGGGGCCCCGACGAACCCGGGCGCGACGGCGCGCGGCTCCCCGCCGGGGCCGCGGGGCGGGCCGGGCACCTCCACCTGCCCGCTCCCGGCCCAGCCCCCGGGGCGGCGGCGCTGCGGGGGGAGGGCGCGCTCGGAGCGTCGGGCGGGGACGGACGAGGGCCGCGCCACCGGCTCAGAAGTGCCCGCCCTTCTCGTTCCTCAAAATCAAAAAAGTTTTCAGCCGAGATCCCTTCGGGGAAAGTAACTTCTGGAACCGGCGCGCCGCCGTGCTTCCCCGGTTTCCAGCCGAGCGCGGGGCCGGGGGCACGGAAGGCCGGCGCGCCGCTTGCCGCCCGGTCTGCCCCCCTTCGCTCCCCGCCCTCCGGCCCCCGCCGCCCCGGCCCCGCCGGCGGACGCGCCCGCACGGGGGACCCGCTCTGCCCGGCCCCCCCGCGAAGTGTCCCCGGCCGGCGACGCACTTCTTTCTTCCACGGCCGGCTCCCCGCGGCGGCCGGCGAGAGCGGCCCCGGCCGACACCCCCACCCCCCAGCAGCGAGCCGCGGCCGCCGGCCCTGCGCCGGTCACCGGCGGCGGGGCGCCTGTCCGTCCTGCCCCGGGGCCAGCGCGGCCGCAGCCCCGCGGCCGGCGGCTCCCGTCCGCCGCCCCGTCCCCGAGGAGACGCCCCTCGGCCGGCCGGCCCGCTCCGCCCGGGCCCGCCGCCCTGGGTCCGCGCCGCCCGCGCCGCGCCCCGCCGCCCCGGGCCTCCCGCCCCGCCGCCCCACTCACCCCATGAGCCAGTCCATGGCTGCTGGGGGCCCGCCGCCCGACACGCTCGGCCCTCAGCCCGCGGCGGCGGCGGCGGCCGGAAGTAAACACTCGCTCGCACACTCCCACACGCGCGCCGCGGGCGCCGCCGGAAGTGACGTGCGCGCGCCGCCTGCTGGGACACGTAGTCCCGGCGGCTTCTAGGCCCCGCCCGCCCAGCCTGGAGCCCGCGCGGTAAGCGGGGGAGGGGTGCCTCGACGCCCCTCTCCCAACTCCCTGGACAGTTGTCACACGCCCCAGGATGTCCCCTCACACCTCGGATGTCATTCACAACCCCGGATGTTCCCTCATACCACACACAGTTCCCTCACACCCCAGATGTCTCAACCCAGTTGTCCCCTCACACCCCGGATGTCCCTCATACTGAGATGGCCCCTTACACTCAGATGTCCCCTCACAGCCGGATGTCCCCTCACACCTCAGATGTCCCTCATACTGAGATGTCCCCTCACACCCCGGATGTCCCTCACACCGAGATGTCCCCTCACACCCCGATGTCCCCTCACACCCGGATGTCCCCTCACACCGAGATGTCCCCTCACACCCCGATGTCCCCTCACACCCCGGGTGTCA
>PISW01007383.1:0-45615 GCA_004023785.1 Mungos mungo | reverse complement strand
GGAAAGTCCCCTCACACCCTGGGCTGACCCTTCACCCCAGCCCGTCCCCTCCCCCGCGTGCCGGCCGGGTCGTCGCCGCACCGGGACTGTCCCCCTCCAGGCCGGCCCGTCCCCCCGTCAGGGGAGCCCCGCCCACCTCCCCTGCGGCCGCGGGAGGCCACGCTCGTGCTTGGGGTGCGCGGGGCCGCCGCGCAGGCTGCGGGCTTCCCTTCCAGAAGCCTCGGAACCCGCGGGAGGGGAGGAGCGGGGGCTCCCGGGGACGGAGGCCGGGGCGCGATGCCCGAGGCCCCGGAGCCCTCCTGGGGCCGCGTCGGGGTGGCCGCTGCCGAGAACCTGGAGCAGGGGCGCGTCGTCGCGGTGACAGCGGGGAGAGCCCGCCGGGTGCCAGGGCCCCAGCCCCCGGGGACGGCCGCGCGCGCCGGCGGGGTGCCGTCGCCCCCCTGCCTCTCCGCCGGGACCCTCGGAGGCGCCTTCTGTCCCTTTCCTGCCCTCGGGGCGGCCGAGGTCGCGGGGCAGAACCGCCCTGGGCGGAAGGACACGGGGTCGGCGCCCCGCGCCTCGTCTCCGCGGACGGACGGGCGCCGCGGCCCCTGGTCAGCACGTGGCCTTCCGCCGGCCGCCACCGCCGCCAGCCACCTGAGGAGCGCGCGCTCCGGGGGCCCCGGCGGCGGGCCTGCGTCCCCTCCGCGGGCCGGAAGTCCGCTCCCGCTCTTCCTCCCACCTGCCGGGTCACTTGGACGAGCTGTTTAATGTCCCGGTGACTCGGTGTCTTTACTGGAGTAATGGGAATAATAATACTGCCACATGTGTCATCAGAAACTTGGCGAGGTCGCAGGCGTAGGCTGAAGGCGGCCAAGCAGGGAGGTGTGACTGGGCGGGTCAGGAGCGCGACCCGCCTGCTCGCGACAGTTTACCTGGGCTCAAGGTCAATCCCCTTTCCCTGGATGGTGGCATATTTGCTAGGCACACCCCACTTTATGGCTTCATGTCACCCGGCCCATAATGGGCAGCCCGGGTCGCAGGGTCACGTGGTATCCCGCGGTCTGATGTACAGCTTGAACTGGTGCCCAGTGGCAAGCCCGAACTTGCATCTCGAAGAATCATGATTTATTTTTTAAGAGGACTTGGCTTTGCTCCCAGAGCCCGGGGCCCCCGGCGCTCTCTCCACGCAGCACCTCGTCGGGCGCCGCTGGACCGGGGGGCTCGTCAGGGGCTTCGGCTTCAGCTGCACGCTCTCCATCCGGGGCACCGTCGGCGGGTCGGCTCTGGGGTCTCCTGCGGGTTCGAGGGACAGAGCGCAGCGCGCGAGCGCCGGTCAGGGATCAAAACTGCCCGCCCGACGTCCGTGTCCTTCTCTCCCTCCTCCTTCATTTTCTTCTCTTCCTCTTCCTTACCCGCCTCCTTCCCCTTTTAACCGGCTTCCCAGCGACGCGAAAGTGGAAGTTGGCGGCGGCTTCCGGGAAATCCTCCCGCTCCGCCCCTAACCTGGTCGGGTCTCCGGGCGTCTGCTGAGAACAGGCGAGCGGGGGCTCAAGGCCTGGCAGCCCTCCTGGCCCAGGAGGCAGGCTGCTGACGGCAGAGGAACAAGACAGAATGGGGGTTCCTGCTCCCCTGGGGAGCCCCCAGGGCAGCCCTGAACTTGCCTCTGGACTCCTTTTAACGGGAAAACTCTTGCTTAAGTCCCTGTTGTTTCCTGTTTCTGTTCCTTGAAGTAAAAGACATTTACCTGTTTGATACACTCGTCCAAATGTAAGTCTTCTTCCTGGTGTCACAGTGATCGAGGCATAAGGATTTGTCCTCCACTCTGCCGGGGCTATCTTGGCATTCCCAGACCACCGGACCTCTGAAACCAGGCTTTCCTAAGTTGTCACGGGACACACCCCCTCCAAGCACGTATATTTTCTCGGGACCCAGGGCACCGCCAAGTCCTGGGCTCCGTGGCGTATTGCCATGATGTCATCCGTCCAGTGGAATGACGTGAAACCCCGAGGCGAGCCGGGACAGCCAGAAGCTGTGTGGACCAAACTGCGGTGGGAAACAAGAGACCGTCTGAGCCCGCGGCGCGAAGGCAGAGGCACGCCGGTCTGGCCAGGGGACAGCTCCCTGCTCCTGGCGGGGCACCCTGCTCCTGCGTGCCCCGTAGCTGAGGCATAAGTGTGCCAACTTGCTCCAGGAAGGACACCACACCTGGAAGGACAGCCAAGGTTGGGATCACATCTTTAAGCTTGCAAGCGCGCTGTCGGATCGCCGACACCCCTCCGCCTCCTGCCTCCCGCCCCGGCGGGGCGGGGCGTCCACCCCCTTCAGGGCTTGGGCGGTGGCGCTCACCTCTCTGACTTCTCCGGCAAGCGACCGACTTAAGCAGGAGGTGGACCTGTAGGATTTTCTTTTTTTTTTTTTAATGTGTATTTATTTTTGATAAAGCGAGAGAGAGACTAAGAGCAAGTACAGGAGGGATAGAGAGAGAAGGAGAATCCAAAGCAGGCTCCAGGCTCTGAGCTCTCAGCACAGGGGCTGCTGGGCGGCTTGAACTCACGAACTGCAAGATCCTGACCTGAGCCGATGTCAGACATTTAACCGACCGAGCCACCCAGGCGCCCTGGACTTGTAGGGTTTTCAATCACCCCTCCCTTCTTTCCATTCCTTCCTTCATTTGGCAAATAGGTCCTGAGGGCCAAGTATGTGCCAGGCACTCGTAGGGTGCTCAGGATACGGAGGGTAGACGAAGCAGACAAGAGTCTGCCCCCATGGGGCTTACAGGCTATCGGGAGCAGAGAGTCGCTGGAAAAAAATCAGACATATAACACGTTAGACACAAAATCACCAATGACAGGGCCAAAGAATGCTGGGTGCCCTGCCCCCACGACCGCAGGTTGGGACCTTACCTGTAAAGAGGGTAACTGCAGACTGAATTAGTCAGGGTGAGGACACAGAGATGAGGGTGGGCACCTAATCCGCTGTGACGGGGGTCCGGGGGTCCTTGTTCAAAGGGAGAAGCGAGAGCACAGAGGGGTAGGAGGGCAGCAGAGGACACAAGGGAAGACAAGCCCAGAGAAGCCTGGGCCGGATCCTCCTTCAGCCTCCGGAGGACGCAGCCCTGCCCACCCCGAAGGCCCGAGGGCTCTGGTTTCCAGAACTATGAGACAACAAATGTCTGTTTTAAGCCACCAGGTCTGTGTTCCCTTCTTATTAATACAGGCTCCGATCCGCAACCTCACCTTTCCCATCAGGCACCCGCCTTCTGCCCAGATTCCATGGGCTGTGCCGGCCGGGAGTTCTTGGGCGGAGACGGGGCTTGGTTTTCCCACCTACGCCTTGCTCTAGACGGGGACCTGCAGGGAACCCCCCCCCCCCCCGGGAAGTCATCCTCTGTTGAGGGGGAAGGATGACACTTCCAGCGGAAGGGTGAACGCGCCGAGTCTCAGGGGAAAGCGGAGTCTGCTCGATGGCTGCCCTGGGCCCTCCCTCCTCTTTCACTGCCTGCCCCCCTCCCCTGGGCCCCTGCCCACGGTCTGGGTCCGTCCAGAGCACCCCCGCACCCCCCACCCCCGGGCTCAGCCGCCCCGCCAGGAGGCCTGGGCCCGGGGTGGGCCTCGTGACACACATTCTCCTACACTCTGGAGGCCGGAGAACAATGGCTCCCTCTTGCCTCCCCTGGGCAGGTTCTTGTGCTTGGTAGAGTCCCAAGGAAGGCTGAGCGACAGCAGTGCAGGGGCGGGGTGGGAGGGGGGGCAGCCTCAGCCCCTCCCATCCCCATCACCCCCGAGGGTCGGCGTTTGCTTGTCTGAGAAGCCAGGTGGAAGCTGGGGGGAGGGGGTCTCCTTTGGGAAGGGTACTCAGGAAGCCAGCCCCATGACAGCTTCCGTGGCGGGCGCCCCTGGTCTCTCCAGCCCTCGGCGAACACGGCGGCCGCCCCCTGCAGGCCAGCTTCGCCGCGAGCGCGCTCCCTAACTTAACCCTCAGGCCATTGGGGCCTGAGGCTCCTAGAGGGACGGGGACCGGCCAAGGCCCCCACAGCAAGCTGAGGGGGACGGGACTCTGGAACCATCTTCTCCCAAGCCCCCCATCCCCCAACTGTGCCCTGCTTCGCAGCGGGGCTCTCCTCCCTGGGTGTTGGGGCAACAGTGGAAAGGTCGCTCAGGGGAGCAGCCTGCAGAGGGGGCCTCCGGCGCAGGTGCAGGGAAGGGGCTCCAGAGACCCGCAGGCTTCGGTGCCCTCCCCCTGCAGAGCGCAGGAAGCCCCTTCATGGTGCATCTGGCTTGGGTGCCGAGGGCGAGGGCGGCGCCCGCGGGGCAGCTAGGGCTCAGGGCACCAACAGTCAGTATCACCTGCGATCACTTCCGGGGTGCTCGCCACCAGCCAGCCACGAGGCCCATTCTCCGTGTGCCCCCTTGCTGCCCCCTCCCGGTGGGGGCCCTGGCTCTCCTCTTACAGGTGAGGCTCACGGACATGTGAGGGCCGGGTCTGTCCCCACCGGGCACTGTCACCCTCCCCCCTCACAGCTGGCATTCCCGGCACTCCTTTCTCCTCCAAGCCTCCATCCCGGAACGTGCCGGCGACCACAACCCCCCCCCGCCCCCCCCCCGCTCAAAGCTTTGGCCAGCTGGGATCCACGGAGAGCCAGGGCCAGCCGGTGCCTCTGCTTCCGGAAATGCACCTTGCTTATTCACCTGAGGGCAGCTGGCACCTAAAGAAGGGTGGGACCTTTTGAGTTAAGGACTTCACATGTTTTCTTCCCTGTCTGGAGGCTCAGCATTATGCTTAAGTTCAGATGCTGTGCCAGCCACCCCCTCCTCCACAGGATACTGGCTGTCACTTTGGGACTTCTGGGTATAGACCCAACCTTCAGGAAAAAACCAAATTAGGATTTTGGTTGGAGGCGGTATGGGTCTCCTACAGCTGCTGTTACAAATGGCCACAAACTGGGTGGCTTAAACCTAAACCACGGAAGGGCATGGCTCCACGGTCCTGGGGGCCGGAAGCCAGGATCGGGTGTCAGCAGGTCTTCGAGGAGAATCTTCCTTGCATTTCTGGGGACTGCCAGCATTCCCTGGCTTGGAGGCACCTCGCTCCACTCTCTGCCTCTCTCTACACAATGCCGCCTCCCTGCGTGGGTTCTGTGTCTGTGTCCAAACTTCCCTCTTTGCCCGTGGACACCAGCCATCAGATTGGGGCCACCCTGATGACCTCATCTTGTCTTGATCACATCTGCAAAGCCCCTACTTCCAAATAAGGTCACATTCACAGGGCCTGGGCATTAGGACTTGTGCATGCCCCTTCTGGGACACACGGTTCAACCCACGACATAAGTGTCCTGCTCACATAGGACATGCTTTCCCTGGAATTTAGATGGGACTCTAAGTCCCCAAAGACTTACAGATTTGCCAAGTGTCCTTGATCTAGGCGTGACTTGTCATTAACTAAACACCAGTTTCTGAGGCACAGGCAAGTTTCCTTTTTGGGAATGAATCGCTAAGGCAGAACTTGGCACCTTCCCCACCCATTCCCAGCTTTTCGGTTCTCCACTCACTTGACTCTCCCATGGGGATTTTCAAAGGCACCGCTAACCTCACTTCTGCCTGGACTTTCACTCCTAGAAGAACTCCCTCTTCCTGGACCCCCCCACAGCAGAAGAGTAAGCGCGGAAAACATGTCCTACCTTCACGGGCCTGAACGTCCAGGGCTTTTCTGCCACAGAAGGGGACCCTTTCCATTTTATTGTTTGTTCTGTCATCCAGCTCAGGACGGCAAGAAACGACCTCATGAAGGTAAGTTTCTCCGGGCCCCCATATCCTGGTACCAAACGGCCCCCGAGATCAAGACCATCCCCCGCTGATCATTGCTGTGAGGACCCCAGGCCGAGCGTTGCCAGGTCTCCCAGTTTTCCAAAAGAAGACAAATGTGCAGGCGTTTGCCTGTCCAGCTTGCCCGGTGCTGGCGGTCCCAGCAGGAGCTGCCCAGGGCACTTTCAAGGGCCCTCAGCCCGGGGCTGGACCTGAGTCTCAGGCTGGGCACAGAGTCCTAGGAAGTGCTGGCTCTGCGGATCCTGCTGGCGGCCCAGGTGCCTCTCTTGCCTCAGCCCAGCCTGAGCCCGCACCCCGGGATCCCCATTCCAGACTGAGATCAGAAATGGAAAGGGAAAAGGTGGGAGGGTGCCCGCCTGCTTAGGGGGGCTTGGTACAGTGCATGGGCACTGCCTGGGCTCACCTCGTGCTTCCCAGGGATCCCACCTCTGACCGGCCTGGGGCACGGGGGTCCCATCCTGTCCGGTCCTACCTCCCATAGGTCCCACCTCCACCTCTCCTCCTGGGGGGACTCTCACCCCCCACCCTGCCTTCCAAGAGGTCCCATTCTGCCCTGCCTCCCAGGATTCACCAAACCCCCTGCCCCCACATGCTGTGGAGTGCTGGAAGGAGGCCCCATCTTCCTCTATTTCCAGGAAAAGGGAGGAGGGGGTGCCCTGACCCCAGCAGGATCTTCTCCAATGGCCAAAGCAGGCTCGAGACTGGCCAGGGTTGGAGGACAGGGCCCAGGGGAGCCCCTGCAGGAGGAGGAGGTGAGAGTGGAAGAGTGGCAGGGTCTCCCAGGCCAAGCCATGGACCACTGTCCCAATGCCTGCTAGGAAGTGTCCCCCACCCCAAGCCCCACCCCGGGCCCACACCACCTCGCCTATTCCCTCTTGCCGCCCCCAGCAATCCTTCCAGGTGCAAGTGAGGCCCCACCCCCACCTCACGTGGAGAGAGTACCCAGCAGGCAGCAGGTGGGGACCACTCAGATTGCCCCTTGAGGACCCAGCCAACGGGGTCACCTGCAGGCCACACCTGGGAGCAAGGAGGTCTCTGACCCGCTGGTTTAGGAACTGCCCTTTGGTCCATGCCCACCACGCACCCCGCCACCCCTACCCGGCACTCGTTCCTGGAGCCGTGGGGCCAGCCTCCCAGCACCTTCTGAGGTGTTGACCTGGTCTGCTCTCCACCCTCAGGGGCCGACCCAGCCCCATCCTTCTCCCCGCGCTAACCCAGCTTCGTAGCCCAAAGAGCTCCTGACCCAGGGTAGATGACTGGTCCATAAATGGCCTCTGTGGCCTGAACCGGTACGCTCTCTCACATTCCAGACGAGATCGGGCGCGTTCAGGGTGGTATGGCCGTAGACTCTCTCACATTCCAGAACTCTGCACAGGCTGCTCCTTCTCTCTGCAATGCCGTTCCTTCCAGAGAACTCCTGCTTGTTCCTCAAGACCTCTTTCAAATGTCCCTACTTCCTTCAAGTAGTGGCATCTCTCGCACGCACCCTGTCACAGGAACCACTGATGTCACTGTGATGGCATGCCAAATGGCCCCTGCCACTCATCTTCCATTGTATTGGGGGGGGCAGGGGAACTTGGAGGGTGAAGGGTCTCTTTCGTGCGGTGGCCCAATATTTGTTAGTGAACCGAAATCAGCGCACAAAAGGTGGGAACAGAGAAGTGAGGCAGCGAAGTTCTCTCCCTGCCCACTCCGGTCTCACAGACTGACACGGAGCCCTGGGAGGGGGCACTGGCCCAGGGTGGCCCTGAGAGGAGCCGGTGCAGCCAGGCTGCACGTGGACTCGCACTCAAAGTCACCGGCCCTGCTCCCACTGCCTTTCTCACTGGGGACCCCGAGGCCCATGGGACAGGTTAGGCACTGGAGCGCCGGCAGAGCTCTTCTGGAGGGCTGGGGTGGCTGATGCGGACCCCGCCCACAGCAGTCAAGAGCCAGCAGCCGGATCAGGTGTGGCAGAGGCTGTCCTGGTGGGAGCCTTTTGCCCTGGGAGGGGCCCTGTGGAGCCAGGCCAAGGGGGGCCTGGGGGTGGGGGTGGCTTGGAGGGTGATGGAACGGCAGGACCCCAGCTCTGTCCCCAGTCTCACTGACTTTCACCTACCCCTTTCAGGGGCTCCCATGGGACCCCTCCCCAACTCCTCCCTTACTGGGTGGCATTGGGCTCCAACCAGCAGCAGAACAGCAGGGGCCTGAGGTCAGGGGTCACTGCATTCCCGAGGCTCTGTCCCCTCATCGTCTATTCCATACAGCCCTCCCCAGTTCCAGGCGAAGGGTTGTTTTGGGAAGGGCAGGCTGCGGGTCCCTAGATCATGGCCCTGGGCAAGTGGAGTGGGAGGATCAGGCCTGGGAGGGAGACAAGAGATGGCCTTCCTCCTGGCCTGCCACTGGCCAGCTTGGGCTCACCCCTTGTCTCCTCCATCCAACGGCTGAGAACCCCTAGATCAGGGGCCCCAATGATAGATTCCCCCATCATTTAGCACAGCAAACTCCCTGGAGGAACTCTGGGAACACAAGCTCCCGGGCCCTGCGCCTCCTCCCTTAGAGTCTGATTTCGGAGGTCTGGGTGGGGCCCAGGGATCAGCATGTAAAGATGCTCCTAGGTGACCCTGGAAGGTGGCCAGGTGAGAAGCCCTGAGCCAGATGGCCCCTGGTGGCTTTTCCTGGTCAACATCTCTCCTGCTCTGTCTGCAAAGTCCCCAGCCAGCCCTGGGGGACACTGGGCAGACACATATGCCACAAAGCCTTGTGCCCTGGGCAGGTTGCGGTGCGGGGTTGTGGGAGAGGGCTGAGGGACTTCCCCCTGGTGGTCCCGAAGTGCATGAGGGTACCTCCCTCTCCCCCTCCACCGATCCTTGTTATAAGCTGGTTTGTGTCCCTCCGACAAAAGAAGTGTGTGAGACTGACCCCTCCCCCCCGTACCTCAAAACGTGAACTTCCTTGGAACTAGGGTCTTTACAGATGAAACTAGTTAAGACGAGATTATGGTGCGTCCTTATCACACATGACTGGTGTCCTTATAAAAAGGGGACATCTGGACACAAACATAGGGAGAAGCCCACGTGAGGAGGGAGGCAGAGTTGGGGACTCTCAGTTTTCGGCTCTGCTGGACAGCGGGAGGCAGAGGCAGACCCCAACAGAGGGGTACAAGTGTGTCTGTCCCCTCACCCCTGCATGTAGGACTGAGGGAGTTCACTGAGGGCATGGAGTATGCAGGCAGGCCACGAGAGGGACACCTTCTAGGAAGAGAAAAGGAGGGTGCCTTGTAGACAGCTCTGGAGGATAGGTGGGCGTGGGTGGGGGCCGAGGAAACATCCAGTGAGAGGTGCAGAGGTTGGGGTAGGGCAGGGAAGAGTCCAGAACACTAGCCAGTACTGCTTACTAGAGCCGCAGGGGTGAGGGCTGGGGCAGGGAAGAGAGTCGGAGGTGCTGAGATCCAGCGGGTGTTGGCATTTCCCGGTCTGAAGGTCAAGGATGAACTTTGGGGGAGCCTGGGTAGCCCAGTCGGTTGAGCAACCAGCTTCAGCTCAGGTTATGATCTCATGGTTCGTGGGTTCCGGCCGCGAAGGGCTCTGTGCTGACAGCTCGCTCAGAGCCTGGAGCCTGCTTCAGATTCTGTGTCTCCCTCTCTCTCTGACCCTCCCCTGATCGTGCTGTCTCTCTGTCTCTCAAAAATGAATAAAAAACATTAAAAAAAAAAAAAAAGGATGAACTCTAACTGGAGATACAGCTGGGGCAGTTGACTACACAAGAGTGTCCCCGGAGCCATGGGTGTGGCTGACCTTCCCGTGGGGGCCCGGGGCCCTCAGCAGGTGGAGGGCAATTGAGGCTGGGCCGACGCGAGGGCCTCGGAAGAGGAGCAGGTGGGAGCCACTGGGGCTCAAGACTGCCGCAGACCCAACCCCCCGCAGGTGGGACGTGCAGAGGCTGGGGCCGCCCCGCCAGCAACCCGGCCGCCCCCTCTTCGCGGGCGCGGGCAGCAGGTGGCGCTGCCGGGCTGCCGTCGGGCCTCGGGGCTCCGGGAGCGCGGGCTGGGGTGGCCCGCTGGGCCAGATCGAGCCCGAGACCCGGAGAAGCGCACCCTCAGGGTCTGGAAGGCACTCTCGGGGAGTGGGGGGGGCGGGGGGGACGCTTGGCCACCCCGGGCCAGGACTGGAGCGCGGGGCGGGGGCGCGCGGGCCTCGGGCTCCGACGCCGAGCAGGTGTTCGCCGCGGCCGCCCTGCGCTCGTGGCGGGGCCGGCGAGGGCGCGCGGAGGCGGGGAGCCCGGGGAGCCCCGGCGCGGCGCTGTGAGGACGAAGGGCGCCGCGCCGGGCTTGGCGGCGGGCCTCCGGGAGTGGGCGCGGCCTTTCCCGTGAGCTCATCGCGGGCGGCGCGGCGCACCCACTTCTCGAGCCTCGGAGCCCGCGGCCGGCGGGGCAGTGCGGGCGCGGGAGGTGGGATCCGGCCTCTAGGGAGGGGGATCCGGGGGCCGGAGTGCGGTGGGGGCTCTTCCCGGGGAGCCCAGGACCCGAGGTGGCGGCTCCCGGACCAGCTGCGAGGCTCCGAGCGCCCCTTCACCTGGGCCGACGTCACCGCCCATCCCAGCCGCGCCGCCTGGGCCGCGCCCACCCTCCCGCGGGCAGAGCAGCTGCAGGCTGCTCCAGCTGGGCCCTCCGCTCGGAGAGGGTGGGGCAGCCAGCCCCCTGCAGGCCGAGGTGAAGGCGGAGTGCCCCTCCCTCACCCCATCCCGCACCCCTGCCGTTTCCCGTTAGGGCCCACTTGCGGATAGAGACCTTATCTGCTGCGCCCGCGACATCCCCTCGTTCTTTATCAGCCCGAACGCCTGCCACCGGGCCACCAGTCTGTCGACGCTCCTCCCCAAGGCTGACCACCAACGGAGATCAGGAGCAGAGAGGGGCAGGCGCGAGCGGGGAGTGCCGCGGGCAGAATTCACCGGCAGGGGCGGGGATGCAGAGAGGAGGCCCTGGGTTTCTCCCTTCCACCTCTAGGCCCCCCACTCTGGGGGCTCGGCCCTGCAGGCCTGTGGTTCCCCGGCTTTGGACTGAGTCCCCAGACCCCCAAATAAATAGGTGGAAGAGAGAAAAGAGCCCCCCCCCCCATCAGCCCAGCGTGACCTCGGACAGGTCCTCCTGCCTCTGAGCCCAGAGCACCTTCGGGCTCCCCTTTGCAGGCACTGCACCCCTAGTGGAGCCCCCTACTGGGCAGGCTACTTCAGGCCCTGGGAGCTGTGTCAGGCGTGTCGGCGTCCTGGGACAGGGCCTGACCTGGGGAGGGGCAGAGGAGGGAGAGGCACAGAATCCCCTCCCGCGAGGCATAAGGAGGAGGGGCTGCTTTGCCACCTGGGACAGGAATTGGGGGGGGGGCTGTGTCGGGCACAGGCCAGCCCCCTGGCCCCCAGTCGCTACCCCTCCTCCCCCCACCCCCTCCCGCCGCACTGGGCCGGCAGGGTTCTTGACTTCACCCTTCTTCCCCAGCTGCCTCTGCGCGCAAACACCGCTTCGACGGGCTGGGTGGGGGTGGGGCGCTCTAGGACCCGGCTTTGTTTTGCTCCTCTGGCGTCAGGCGCTCTGGCCTTTTCTCCTCTCCACCGGCTCCAGGAGTCCGGCCCCCTCCCCCTTCTCTTTCCCCACTTCTATTTCAAGCTCTCCTTGGCTATTTATAGCTCTGTCCGCCAATTGCGTCAGGCCGAGTCTGGCTTCCAGCGGCCCCAAGCCAAGGGTGCCACCACCCCGCCCGGGGCAGCTACCTGGCCTGCTGGGTCCCAGACTGCCCCAGGTGTGCGCAGGGGTGTGGCGGATCCCACCTTGGCCTGGGGCAGCACAGGAGGCAGGCTTAGGGGCCGGTAGCCACCTAATTCAAGATGGGGGCAGGGGTGGTGGTGGTAAGGGGCATCTTTCTCTTTGGTGCTTAGCACCAAGCCGCTGGGCTGCCCTGAGGAAAGGCCTTTGCTGCTCTGGCTTCACCTCTGGTTATTTGCAGAGAAAAGGGGTGAAGCCTCCTGTGGCCTCTGCCTCTTTTCTCTGATATGAGGGTCCTTCACCCAAATGCCAAAATCTGTTCTAGTCCCACCTGATTTAAGGGGGTCCCTCTATATCCATCCCTTTTCTTCTGAGACCCTTTGGCAAAGGCCTGCCCCTGGCATCACCCTGCCCTGAGGCCCGTGTGTGTCCTGGTAAGGGGGCACATTTGTCCTTCCCCAGCCCACCAGGTCTTCCTCGGGGCTCCAGGCATGGCCCCCACACCGCAGCCTGGTGCCCTCCTGCCTGAACCGCCCCTTCCCCTTGCCTTCATTAAGCTATTCATACGATTGTCAGGGTCTGGCCACTCCTTCAGAGATGGCCTTCTCTCTGGAGCCCGCCCCCCAACCCCAGGGCCCGGAGTAGGCGCTGGGACTGTCTTGTCGGCCCAGCCCCTGCCCTCCTGCCAAAGGGTGAGACTACTGGGGGGGGGGTAGGGGCTTGGCTGAAGGACCCTCTCCACGGAGGGAGAACTTGCGTCCTGAGCGCTCACGATAGCTGCACAAGGCACCCCAAATCAGCCTGTCTGTCCAGCACCCAGCCAGCCCCTGCACCCCTTTCTGGAGAATTGGATGCCCATTTTTTTAAGAGTTTAAGTTTATTTATTTATTGAGAGAGAGAAAGAGAAAGCTTGCGGGGGGGGGCAGAGAGAGACAGGGAGAGGGAGAGGGAGAGGGAGAGGGAGAGGGAGAGGGAGAGAGAGAGAGAGAGAGAGAGAGAGAGAGAGAGAGAGAGAGAATCCCAAGGAGGCTCTGAACCATGGAGCCAGATGCAGGGCTTGAACCCACAAACCGTGAAATCATGACCTGAGCAGAAGTCGGATGTTAACCGACTGAGCCACCCAGGGGACCCTGTCAGTTTCCATTTTGTTTAGACCCTTGGAGGCCCCGTGGCTTCTCAGGAAGAACCCCTTTCCTGGAGAACAGGTGAACCTCCCGACACCCCCCTTCGTTCTGAGCTCTGCACTCCTCCTCCCATTGGACCCACTGGCCTGAGGCATGCAGCCCCACCCCCACCCTCTCTCTGTGGCTCTGGCCACAGTGTCCTCTCACACCCCCAGCCCTCTCAGAGGCCAGCCCCCTCGCCCCAAGCCTTCCCGAGAGCCAGTGGCTTCTCGCTTCCCCTGCTCTAAGCTCCCTCGGGTCTGAGCCCCAGAAACGGGGTCTGGGAATACTGAGCACAAACTGAGGGCTGAGGAGGGAGGGGTAGGGGAAGGGGGGTGGTGGTCACGGAGGAGGGCACTTGTGGGGAAGAGCACCGGGTGTTATATGGGAACCAATTTGGTAATGAACTATTTAATTAATAAAAAAAAAGGAATTGCAAATTAAAAAAAAAAAGAAACAGGGTCTGATCTGGAAGGGGCCTGAGGGGACACTGAGGCTGGCCCCATTCAGGACACCTCCAGGGACTGCTAGCTGGGAAGAACAGCACCCAGAGACCAGGAAACAGCCTACCCCGACTCTGCCCCACATCGGAAGGTCAGCCCCCCTTGCTGAAAAACAAAATTCCACTGAATAAATTTGAAGATCGAACTGGCTTTACACAGATTCATGAATTGGGCAACTTCGCACCTAGCAGGTGGAAAGAGGCTCTGCGGAGTTGTACAGAACGGAAGGTGTTCCTCGGCGGAAGGGCCGGAGGGGACCGGGAGGCTGAATGAGCGGATTGTTTCAGGAAGGGAGGGGTCTGATGTGGCAGATGACCTCACTGGTGCTGACCAGGAAATTCCAGCCGGAGTCCACTCCTGGGAGAGGCTGAAACTGCAGTTAGGTTAGATGTTAAGTCTTAGTTTGCTAGTTGGGGGCTTAGCACAGGTGACTCCATTTTGGACCTGTTGTCTCTTTTTTAACCCCTGCTGGGGCCTGAGGGAGGGTTGAACTGGGTCTGTACAGTAGCGCCCAGCTCTGAGCCTGTGATTTCACATCGGACATTTCCTGACCATCTTCTATAAGCAAGGTGCCCGCGTGCATCCCGTGGTAGAATGAAGGTTAGCACCCAGCTCTAACAGAAGGTAGACCAGAAGCGCGCCGTGTACTATGTGACTCCTCACCTGCCTTCTTTCCCTCCCTCTGGCCTTCCTCCCGTTTCCCCAGCCATCGACCTACTGTCCACCCATCCACCCGCCCACCCGTCTTTCCTTTTACCCATGTACCCATCCATCTACACGCTCGCCTCCACATCCACCCATACACCCTATTCGCCCCCCTGCCTGCCATTTCACCCCTCCGCCCCTCCGCCCCTCCGCCCCTCCGCCCCTCCGCCCCTCCGCCCCGCAGTGTAAGTTCCCAAGGAGCAGCTTTTCTGAGTGTTAATGTAAGTGCCTGGCATGAAGCCTTTTGTTACCGAGGCGTTCGATTCAGCGACATCCGTCTCAACCGAACACATTGCCGGTTACACGACTAGATGAAGGGCCAGGCCCCGCACCGTGACGTTCCGCTCTCGGAGGCCCTGGGGGACCTGGATAACTGACCACTCTAGGAACCCCGGCCCCACCCTCGACCCCAAAAAGTCAGAGACGCTGCCTCCCTCTCTCCCCGTGACCTTGCCGTGTGGCCCCAGGCGTGTGTGGCCTGTGAGCAGGAAGGGTTCCTCCAAGTGCCCGGATGGCTGGTGCGGAGGTGTGTTCCGTGGTCCTCGTAGGGACCGGCGGGGCCAACGCGGCCACAACCCTGGGCCCCATGTTCGGTGGGCCAGGTGGGGATCCCGGGCACCCCCAGCCGATGGCATCACTACCCCCGGGCCCAGACCCACACAAAGCAATCCTTTACTGACAAGTCTACTTAACCTAGCCAAGATCCACCGAAAGCCTGAAGCTCTTGACCTGGTTGGGGGGGGGCGGGCCAGGGGAGCAAGAGGCAGAAGCAGGCAGGGCACCCAGGGCACCCCTTGTGACAGGCACCGGACCATGCAGCCGAGAGCAGGTGGGGGCCAGCCCACTGGTATTTCGGTCTGGCCTCACTCCCTGCTTTGTTCCACTTTTGGGCCAGTTGACCTCCCCTTGCCTGGCCGACTTGGCAGATGGCATCTCCCACCCCACTTGGATTCTTATGCACCCCGCAGTGTCCTCTGGCCTCCCGCGTCCCCGCTGGCCATCCTGGAGAGGCCCCATCACCCCACCTCCTGTGGCTGCAGGTGCTCATGCCTGAGGGAGGGGGGGAGAGACCACTGCGGTGCTTGAGACAGCGTCAGCTTCCTTCCAGTCCTGGTTTTATTGACTCCAAGGGGCTGCCAGACTTATAAATAGATGTTCTTGAGCTAAAAATAGCCTCACTTGAGCAGGCAGCCCATGCTTCTAGTTCTCAGCCTCTTGAGGGCTCCTAGGATGCTGGACTCAAGGACCCTGCCTCCTCCCAAAGCTCCCGGAGAGGGGCCAGCCCAGCCCCTCCCCTGTCTCCTGCTTCCTCTTCTCTCCCAGCCTCCTGAAACACACGCATCCTGCACTCACACACTCGCACAGGTGCTCACACGCACGGACGCGCCCACGCGGGTCTGGCGTGTGTCACTGGTTTGGGCTCTCAGCTTGGAAATCGGGAAGTGTCCTTAGGAATAAGCAGGCCAGACCCGAAAGAAGGGGCAGACCCCCTGCGAGGGCACGGATGTGTCCGACGGCTCACCTGGACGCTGGGAGACGCACTCCGGGAACTAACCTGGAGCGGTAGTGAGCTCAGAACACAGCGGCTGGTGGTAGAGGAACGGCCAGGCGGCCGTGGGAGTGGCCCCGAGGAGTCCTGCCTGAAAATCTGTCCCGTGAGCGCCTGGCCTGAACGGGCAGAGCTGCGGCCGTGATCACACGCAGCGGACCAGCCTCAGCCCCGGGCCATAGCGGCTGCAGGGTCGGCGCAGACACGTCGCCGTCGCCGCTGCAGAGGCCTGGCCGCCCAGGCGGGAACCCAGTGGTTGGGGACAAACATGGGCTAGCCTTCCATCAGATGCCCTTGCGTGCCTTTGGTTCTTAGAACACACGTGTGTATTCCTTCCACAAAGTATTTAAATCATAATTAAACTAGCTGCATCACGCTCTACAGCCAGACCCCCGTCTCCGTCGACAAGGAAAGCTGTGTGGTGTCCGCGCGCGCGCCCACCCGTGCGCCCGGCACGAGCAGGAGAGCTGCAGGGAAGCCGCGGCTGCTGGGGGCTCTGCCTGCAGAGCGGGGCGGCAGGGGTTGAGGAGCAAACCCGAGTTTTTGCTGGATGTAGTTCTGAGTTATTTAAATGTTCCCTGGGATGTGGCAGCCAACAAGAGGGCCCTCTCCGGCACTGCCCCCCCACCCTGCCCCAACCTGCCCTCTGGGTCCAAGGCGGTGAGTCCCCAGAGGCTGGTTCTGTGGGCCCACCCCTGGCACTGTGGTCTCGGAAGCTTTCGGGGCCGCTGCCCCGTCTCCACCACACCTGCCGCCAGCCTGAAGGAAGAGGCAACCAGAGGCTTGGAGAAAACATCCGTCTCAGGGTTTATTACAACACGTTGTTTCCAAATACAAAAGAAGGGACAGTTCGGGGAGCAGAGGGCGGCCACGCGGGGGGCCGGGCTCTGAGGCAGGGGCGGCCGCCCAGTCCAGAGAGACCAGGAGCCATGTGGGGGACCCGCCACCTCTCCTCCGCTGGACTTTCCAGCAAATAATAGGAGGGGGCGGGGTCCGATGTGGGGCAACCCCCAATGCCAGGGCCGGGGATGGGGGAGGGCAGGAGGGCCGAGAGATTTGGGAGAGGGCTGGGGCCCGGCCCCCGCCCCACCTCGGGCAGTGCGAGGAAGTGGCCAGGGAGGGGCTCGTGCCAGGGCCCGGTCCCCCCAGGAGAGGGGTGGCCGAGACAGGACCTTCTCCCATTGCAGCTGCTCACTTTGGGGTGACCTGCGCCTCAAGGGCAAGAGTCCCCCACCTCAAGACAGAAGTGACAAGAGATGTTGGCAGCCCTGAGAAAGGGCAGAGGGAGGAAAGGACCGGGCTGCGGGACCTGCCTCCAGAGTTTTGGGGCCCAACCAGTGGCCCCAGACCACTGTCTCCTGGACAGCACAAGGGTGGGGGTGCGGAGGCGGGGACCAGTGCATCCTCCACACCCAGGGTCACCTCAGAAACCCAACGCGAGAGACAGACAGAAGGTAAATTTACATAATCAATAATAATAATAAACCAATAATAATAAATACTTAAACCTCTAATCCATAGATTGCAAACACAACGATAGCTTATTTTCTTGGGGAATGGGGTGGGGACGGAGGGAACAGGAAAGGACTTTTGCTTAAAGGGGGGATGACAGGTGCACAGAGCTGCAGGTCAACAGAAGAACAAACAGAAGAAACAGCCACAGAGGCCGCTGCCTGAGGACTCCGTCCCCCCAGCCACCCCTCCTGCCAAGCCCCTGGCCTCTTCCCAAGGTGACCGGCCCCACTCCTAGACTCTAGGACATCTGAAGGTTGGGGGACGTCTACTCCTGCCTCCAAAAGCCGTGGATCCCCATGACCCAAGAGGGTATGGGGCAGGGGCGGCTGGAGCTTCCCCCTGCCTTTTCCACCAGGCTGGCCCACTTGGGCCAAAAAGCCACCAGACAAACCGCCTGGAAGACTCCAGGGAGGCCTCAGAGGCGAGAGCTCCCCAGGAAAGGGGAGTCTGGGAGCGGCTCTTCTCCAAGGACCCCATGGGGCTGAGGGCAGCCCAGGTCAGGGGTCTTTATCGAAGCTAAGGACCCCCATTCCCTGGAAGCACAAGGGTCTGATGGGTGCTTAGCTATGTCCTCCCACTGCAGGGCAGTCAGCTCCTCATGGGAAAACGCTCCCCCCACCCCCACCCCGCAGGAACATACCTGAATTCCAAGTCTGGCTTGGGGCCTGGGGCTGGGTGCGGGAAGAACCCAGAACAAGACGAAATCCGTCTGCCCTTTGCTCAGTGGAGCCAGCGCTGGCTAGCACAGCTCCTCCCTCCTTGTTGTCCCCAGGGCCAAGCTGCACCCCAGCCGCTTCCCCCACCTGGCAGGTGGCGCTGGAGGCACCCGCAGAGCGGAGGAGAGGGGAGCAGCCTCCACGCAGCAGCCTTGCTGAACCCATGAAACTGGACCTGGGCTCAGGCAGGAGTGGGGGGCAATCTACCTCCATCCCTGCCCTGGGGACCCACAGGATCTGACCATCAAGAGCCCCCTTCACTGAGCCCCTACCCTGTTCTATCCCCAGCCCCTCTGAACACCCTAGCCTCCGCAGGCCCAGCTCCCGGGGCAACACCGACCAGTGGGGCAGGGGATGAGGCGATTGGGGGGACAGGTGGGGGGGAGAGCCACACCCCAGCTCCTGGGACACCCCCCCACCTAGGCTTTGGTGCAGAGACAGGAGCAGAAGAGAAGGAGTGGAGGAGGAGGGGCAGGGAGGGACAGGGAAGGTTCTGAGGCTCAGTTTGTGGCAAAGTTTTTTTTCTCCTTTCCCCCCCTTTTTCTTATGTAAAAAGTGCACAAAAGCTCGGCAGCCTCTTTGCAACGGTCAGCAGTGTTTCCTGGGGGAGGGGGCAGGGAGGGGACCCCAGGCCTGGCACCCCAGCTCGGGACTGAAGGTGGCCTCATATTGCTTAGAAACTTGTGTTTCAGTTTAAATACCAGACAGTAAAAATAGAGCTCCGAGGACCGCCCGCACTGTTGCCAAATCATTGCCAGAATGAACAGCTTAAATAAATAAAAAATCGAAATATTTACTTCTCGATAAAAATCGCAGTAAAACCATTTACCTTTCTTTGCATTATATATAATATATATTTATAGCGGGCCCGGCTGCTGGTGGCCCAGACCAGGGAGCCGAGGGCGGCGCAGCGCCGGGCGCCGGGGCCCCGGCCGCCGTCAGGACACCTGGATGACCTCCACGCTGCCCGAGAAGCTGGCCTGCTTGCCCAGGGCGGCCAGCTCCTCGCCGCGGGCGCGCCCCTCCACCATGCCCTCCTCGAACTCCATCTGGCAGCTCCGGCGCTTGAACTGCGTCTCCGGGGCCGGCTCGTCCGGCCAGCCGGTCCGCGCGTCCCGGGTCTCGGCCCTCGCCGCCTCTCGCCGCCGCAGGTCGCCGCCCCCGGCGCCCTGCGCGCCTGCCCGGCCGAAGGGCGCGAACCGCGCGCCGCTGGCGCCCTGCGCCCCCTCCGGGCTGAAGCACCAGGGCCCGTCGGGCGAGGGCGTGCCCGGAGAGTCGAGCGGCGGCGCCCAGCTCCCGGGGCCGACCGGCTGGCCGGGGCCGGGCAGCCCGGGGGCCGACAGGGCCGAGAGGCCGAGCCGCGGAGTCTGCCGGGAGGCATCACTGAAGTTCAGGCCAAGGCCGTGCGCCGGGGAGCGTGCCGGAGAGCCGGCTGGAGGCCGCGGCCGCCGGCGGAGGCGCGGGCGCGACTCGGGCGCCGCGTCCGGGCTGTCGGGGCCCGGCGACGGCAGGCCCAGCGCACCCCCCGACGGGCTGTCCAGCTTGCAGAGCTTGGGGGCCTCCCCAGGGTCGGGGAGCCCGGGGTCGTCGGGCCGCCGGCTGGGGGCGTAGGCCGACTTGATGTCCAGCGAGAAGGAGCGCTTCAGGCGGTTGGTGTCCTGGAGGCGGTCGGAGGACAGGTGCAGGCCGCGCAGGCCCTGCTGCAGCGCGCTGGTGGCGGGGGCGGAGGAGGGCGCGGGGAGCTCCCCGCCCGCGCCGGGCTCGCCCTCCCTGGCTGCGCTGGCGGCCGCGCTCCCGGTGGCAGCGCTCTCTGAGGTAGGTGGTGGCAGCGGCGGCAGTGGGGCCGCAGGGCCCGGGAGGGGCTCGGGGGTGCCTGGGTGGGACGCCCCGTCGCCCTGCAGGGCGGCCAGCAGCTTCAGGCTGCGCTCATACTCCAGCAGCTGGCCCAGGAAGTTGAAATTGGGCGAAATGGATGGGCGCCGGTCCTTCACGAACCTGCGGGAAGGAAGGCGACTGTGTTGGGGCAGGGCTCCCCACCAGCCCGGGCGGCCTCCCTGTCTCCCTCTACTCTCCCCCTGACCACGCTGGGCCACGCGGCTGAGGCGCAGGCCTCAGACCGCTGGAGGCCCCCCGCTCCGGCCTCTCCTTCCCGGCCAGGGCCATTCGGTTGCTGGGGTGAGGGGGGGGGGCGGGAAGAAAGGCTGCTTCCGGCCCGGGAAGAAAGACAGGGCTACCTGTAGGCGTCATCGGAGGACATGCCCATGGTCTTCATGATGTAAGCGATGGCGATGGTGGCAGAGCGGGAGATGCCGGCCAGACAGTGGACGATGACTTGGCAGCTGGATAGCTTAGCTCTATCTGGAGGCGGGCCCGAGGAGGCGGGATCAGGGCTGGGGTCCCTAACCCAGGTCGGGGTGGGGAGGCCTCACCCCCAAGCCCCCACTGCCAACAACCCCAGTCCCACAGTCCCACCTCAGGCCAGTGACCCGTAACCACAGCTCTTCCTCGACTCTTGCATGCCCTTCTCTTCGAGACTCCTGGTCCCCCTGCCCCGCCCTCCCGCAAGAACACAGGCAGGAGAGGACCCTCCCTTTCCTCGTCTTCTATACTCCTGCCCCCCCCCCCTCTGCCCTGGCCTCCCGCCCCCACCCAGAGCACAAGCAGGAGAGCGCCCGCCCCTCCCTATTCTTGGAGACTCCTACCCCGCCTCCACCCCCTCCCCTCCCGGAGCACCGGCAGCAGAGCGCCGCCCCTCACCGATGAACTCAATGCACTTGTCCAGCCAGGGCAGCAGCTTTTCGCAGTAGTTGTCGTTGATGGGAATGCGCATGAAGCGGCTCTCACAGATGAAGTCTGGCTTCGGGCAGGAGTTGCTGGCGTTGAGGACATAGCTTATTCCGTTCTGGGTCATCAGATCCTGGAGGGACGGGAGGACAGGTCAGACGATGGGGGTGCCCCAGGACCGGACTTCCGGATCCTGGGATGCCCTGGGGAGGGGAGCCTCTGCAAAGCCCCGCCCACAGCCTGAGGTGGGCTCCCAGGGATTTTACTGCTACCAGGGCTGTAGCTTTACCCTCTTCCCTCGTCAGTTTTAAAACTTGGGATTCTTTCGGTGCTGGCAGAGGAGGGGGGGGGAGGGGGGGCTAGTGACATCAGCAGTTTGGCATGTGGGCTCCACCGCATTAGGGGCTGGGAGCTACTTTTCCACCAGGCTCTGCTCTGGTCCTGCGACAGCCCCCTTGGGTCTCGGCGCCTTCAACCCATGCTTCTCCGCACCACTCGAATCCAACCCCGCATTGCCTCTCGGCTCCCGTCCTCCCCCAGACCAGCCCCGGAGCTGCTTCTGAGCTCCTGCCGCTGTCCCCATCCAATGGCCCCAGCTGTGCACACACCTTGTTCAGGACATCTTTCTGAGAGCCCAGGTAGAGGTGAGGCAGGATGCGGGTCAGGCCCACACTGGGCACTGGCAGGCAGGGCTGGGAGAGGCTCATGGGCAGCAGGGCAGCAGGCTTGCCCTCACAGAGGCCGGGGAAGCAGGAGGAGAAGGTGGCAAAGCCCCCTGCAGGAGGAGGAGCGGAGGAGACATGGGTCAGGGGGTCGGCCGGCTGGGGCATGAAAGAGCCCAGGACACGCGGCCACACCGCATCTCAGCCTCACCCAGCTTGGACTCCCCGCCCAAAGGGAGGCCCATGGCTGAGCCTCTGGCCTGAGCACCTGGTCTCAATGCTGGGTGCTGGAGTGCTGCTCTCGCCACAGCCAGGCGTGTGCTATGCACAGATACAGCCCGCCCCTACGCCCACATTCCTCCTCAGGCTAATTAAGAGCTGGCCGCACTGAGGACGCCGCTGTGATGCCCGTAAATGTGCGGTCCGGGTTGTGAGCCAGCCTAGCACGTGCAGGACCCAGGCAGGGGGTGCATTCGGATGCCATGGAAGGCTCCTGCGGAGGGCGTGGCTCCCTCATCCCCATGGCCTGGGGCCAACCCTGGCCTTCCTGCCTCTCCCCCTGGGCTGATGCAATCCCTCCCTGACTCTAGTTGGCCGGGAGCCCCAGACCAAGCTTGGGTGCCAGGACCAGGAGGCAAGGACTTCTGAGGGGCCTCACCCTCGCCCCCGCCCCCCCCCACATGACATCACCTGCTGGAATCAGCACAGTCCGTGGGGGCATCTGTGCTCTAGCTAGGGCTCCATTCTGCCCAGAAGGCAGCACCAGAGGCTGGGCTGAGAGCTGGGAAGCCCAGGGACTGGGCAAACAGGGTGTGCAGCTGGCCCACGTCCTGCACGTGGCTGGCATGTGCCCTGCCGCCTTCCCTGCATTCACATCCAAGCCCTGGGCCACAGGTCAGTGAAAGGAGCCCCTCCACCGGCCTGGAAGCCCTGAAGGGGACTCCTAGTATATCTCTGAGTCAGTGAGTGACCGCGGGCAGAGCTCTTTACATCTCTGGCCTGTTTCTGCAACCTGTCCCCTACATGGCATAGTTGTGAAGCTCAAAGGAGACAATGACCGTGAAGACGCACTGAGAAAGAGCCTGCCCACACCCAGGCTGGCTGGGTGACCACCGGCTCTTGGTCGGATGAGGTGAGACCGCCTGGTGGCACCCTGTGGCTAACCACACTTACGGGGACACAAGCCCTGTGGACACTCCCTGCTCTCAGCGGACTGGTCCATTACAGATTCAACTGGACTGAGGTCTGCCTTCCTGCTCCGGAGCTGGGGAGTCAGGGGGGGCTCCCAGGCGTGAGACCCCCAGTGCTCTTTCCTGGTCTGCAGCGACAGCTGGTGCGGGAGACCTGGCCAGTTTCCCAGGACAGAGATGCCCCGTGCCTTTGGCCTTCACCCCTAGTCCAGATCAATGGCCAGTCTGTACAAATCCCCAACCAGAGTGCCTGCCATGTGTGCGCCCTGTGACCCCAGTGAAGGTTTGACTTGGGGGGGCATGGTGATGGAGGACCCCCAGGCTGGGGGGCATGCAGGCACCAGCCTTGGAGGAGTTGTCCTGTCCCCAGGAGCCTGCTGCCCAGACAGGGAGAAGTGGGTGACTGTCAGCACCAATGACAACATAGCTCACAGGTGAAAGCAGACCTGGGCTCTGGGGGTGAGCTCCTGTTCACCGTTCAGAGCCAGGAGTCCCCTGGATGCTCCTGCTGGAGGACAGCACCCCTGCCCCAGGAGGGGCAAGCTCTGCAGCATCTCTCCAAAGACTCATCTCTACCACCTCCAGCCTCCCTTGCCCGCTGCTCAGCATGCCTAAGCTGAGGGGTGGGGGCTGTATTCTGCCAGGAACCTCCCGCACAAACGGGGATCTCTGGACACATGCAGACCTGCCAGACTTGCCCGCAATTCCTCAGGTAAAGCCGCACAGGACTCCCCGCCCCCACCGCAGCCAAGCCGCTGTAATGACTCCTACGAGCCCCCTGTGGATGCCAGGCCCCTCCAGTGATTTCAGGACCCCCCCCCCCCAAGCTCTGGGGCTGGCCTGGGTTGAATCCGTGGCAGCAGGCCTGGCCCCTCTGCAGGTGCTGGCACTCCTGGCAGCCGAGAGGCGCCCCCAGCCCCTAGGCATCCCCAAGGGCACCTTCCTTCGGGAGGGATACCCGCCTCCCTCCGCCTCACGGCTTCCCAGCTGGCTGCGCCTCACAATGGAATCCCGGATTCGCACAAAAGCTTATGCCTAGTGCGCACCAACTCCGCCGACTCTGCGGGCACTCGGCCCGGCCCCTGCCCCTGCCCCTGCCTGCAGCTCCCACTACTCGGGCTCTCCTGCCCAGATGCGGGCGATGCCCCCCCCCGCCCCCCCCCCTCCGTGAGCCACCGCGGTCCCTGCGTGCCCCGGGAAGGGTCCCCCCCCCCCCATCATCCTTCCTCCGCGCACCCTCTGCGCAGGGGCCGCTCCCGCCGCGGTCTCTGTCCAGGGTCCGAGGGCGGTGCGTGCAGGGTCCGGCCGCGGGGGCGCACCGACCCGGCGCGACGACATCACCAGCCCGCATTCCGCAGCGACGCGCACCGGGGCGAGGGCCGCCCGCCGCTTAAAGGGCCAGGCTCCCTTTCCCGTCTCCGCCCCGCCGGACGTCACCGCCGAGCAGCTGGGAGGAGGGGGCGGGGAGGGCAGCGGTCACAGCAGCCGGTTCCGGACCCCAGGGCGCCTACCCCACCGCCCACTCCAGCTTCCGTGAGCCTCCGCTGTCACGGAGAGGGATCTCCCTGGCCTCCAGCCGTGCCAACCTCTCAGCGCTCCTCAGCCCCACCCACGGAGGAGTGGGGTCCTCCCTTTCTGGCCTCTGGTGAGCTCCCCCTGCCCCCCTGGGGCTAGTGATCCTGGAAAGTCACTTCCCCTTTCTGGCTGGGCAGCATCCCTGTCTTCCCCTCAGCGTTGCCTTCCCTTTTTCACGAGTTCAGGGGCAACCTCGGGCTGTGGGCAAGGGGAGAAGGCCGTCCCCAAGTCTGGGTCCCAATTCGTTGTCACTATAAGCCCTTCTCATCCCATGGTGAGTCATGACTTCTACTTGGCTTGGCTCTCAGGGAAATGGGTGCAAATATTCTAACCCCGCAGGGAGGGGCAGCCCTAAGAGCTTAGCAAGCCAACAGGGGCACAACCAGGTCCCAGGTGAGTACTCCTGGCACACGCCAGCCCAGCCCGCCCCACTGCATGGTGGGTGAGGGCCCAGCCTCTAGAGGAGACCTACCATTAGAGGTTCTGGGCTTTCCTGGGCAGCCTGGGGATCAGGGAGGGCGCTGCTCTAAGACCTGTTTCTCAGACTCCCAGAAAAGGGCCTGGTAGCTCTTGCTTCTGGCTAAAGAGTGTGCGCATGCACAATGACATGTGCGTGCGTGAATGCGTGCGCGTGCCCCCCCCCCACACCCACTCACGCCGCGCTGGGGTTCCTACCTGGGCCCTGGGAGGGCTCCTATTCCACCCAGGATACCCATTACAAAGCCCAGAGCCTCTCTGTCCTCTCTCCCTCTCCTTCCTACCCACTCAGCCCCCCGACACTGAACCCAGGGGACAGTGGTTCAATCAGAGTTTGCAATTCTGTGGCTTGTGGTTCTCAGAGCTCACACACACGCACACAAGTCCCACAACCCACCCAGGGGACACACACACACACACACACACACACACACACACATGAGCAAATACAGATCCCCAGCCTCCCAGAGATAGGCACGGATGCAGACACGCTGTGACAGTGTGGACCAGACAGGTGCAGATGGCGGCGGGCACACCTGCACACCACGTGATGCTGGCCCACGCACACGCCCTTCAGAATATGGTACTTCCTCCAAGAGATCTGCCCCAAGCGGCCTGGCCATAGCCTTCAGCAGGTTACACTGAGGGACCTGCGCCAGAGGGCCAGCCGGGTGCCTGCACACGGGGGCTGCGCAGGGCCGACATGCTGAATGTACAGACACATCCTATTGGCAGTGTGAGGTGGGGGTGACACTCTCTTCAGCCCTCTAGGTCCTCCGCCCCCCTGCTGTGCCCCTGGCAGGCAGAGGCCAGGGGCAGGAGTACCCACAAACTTCCCTCAGCTGGGCAGGGAGGGTGCGCATTCCCGGGACGCGCCAGCTCCACCCAGCCCTGGGACCTGGGCCGCCTCTGGGATGCCGATTCCACAGAAGCGCCTCTGCCCCCGCACACAGGGGGAAGGCAGCGTCGAGAACCACTTAGGAATCTGCGTCTGTGCCTCCAGGCTGGCCGGGCTGCTCTGGGGGAACAAGGAGCCCCACAGGGTCATGGTCCAGTAGGCATCCCTGCTGGCCGCAGCCTTCACAGGCACTCCCTGCCCATGACCAGCTGTGCCCAGATTGGGGTTTGCAGAGGATGGGGCCCGTGTCTCCTCTCCCGGCAGGTGGAGGGGCAGAGATCCCGGCCACGCTCGACATTTAGGGCTTTCCTTTTGTCTACTTCTCCCCCTGCTAGTGGTGGGGGTAGGCCATGTGGGAGGGGTTCTGAAGTGTGGGGGTCTAGGGGAGGGGACAATGGAACCTCAGGGAACCCCAGGGTTACTGAGAAGCACCCCTCCCCAACACTGGCCCCACCCCGTGGTCGCTGGTCTCTGTGCTTAGAAAAAAGAGAGAGACGGACCCAGAGCCCTGCCCGTCCGCCATCCACCACAGCCAAGCTCATAGTGAGGACAGGGAGGGGGGGTGCCCCGCAGCCCCTGCCTCCGGCCTGTCCGGAACTCACCTGTGAGGATGGCCACACTGTCGAAGCAGCCGTCCAGCTTGCTAAGCAGGATGGAGAGGAAGCTGTCTGCAGCCAGCACGCTGGCGTCCCGTGTGCTCTGGTCATAGACCACCACGTCCTGTGGCTCCGTGGCCTCCACCTGGGAGCCATGAAGGCAGAGGTCAGGGCGCTGCTGGGCACCTGCCGGACCCCATCCCCTGCCGCCACCCACTGCAACTTGTCAGGCAGGGAGGGGCCACTGCCACCTTGCTGCCTGGAGGGAAGGTCAGGCTCTGAGCCGCCCACCACACGGCTCACACCTGGACAGGTGTAAACGCCCACAGCCACACAGGCAGGCCCTCAGCAGGGACAGAGGACACTCATTGTAAGGCCATGTCCCCACATGCAATCACCAGAGCTCAGGGAACACTGGTGGGTGTCCACTGTGGGCCGCGTCCACATGGAAGAGATGCAAGTGAATGTGACAGGGTCCTCAGGGCACAACAGGTGCCTGCAGGGGTGCGTGGCCCGCCTCAGGGCCACCGAGGCAAGGGGAAAACTGTCCCCAGGGCCCCTGGGAGGCACATTATGGGGCTTTTGAAGGTCCGGTGCCGCTGGGCCTGGGCCCTTCCCCTCTTCCCCAGCTAATAATGGAAAAGGGCAGCCGCAAGATCTCCCCCCCCTGGATTCAGCAGGCTGCAGCTAGAAGTTGGGGCTCCGTGCTATGCCCCCCCACCCCGAATGCTCAGCCTTGGGACCAGATGCTCAGCAGCGTTTGCTCGAGCGGCTAATGCCCTGCCCCCCAAGCACACTCAGCCCTTAAGCCAGCTGAGCTGCCAGCCCTGGGCTGGATGATGTCACCAGCAGCCAATGGGATTGTTCTCTGGCAGGGAGTCCTCGCTGGGGGTGATTAATCACCGGATTCCCCTCACTGAGGCTGCAGGGAGCTTGTTCTGGCCTTGGGGGGTGGGGGTGGGGGAGTCCCCACAAGCTGCTGTGCCACCTGGGTCCTCTCACATCCAGCTCTGCTGAGGCAGGGCCTGTGACCAAGACCCCTCCCAGAGCCCGGGCGCTGGGCATGTCCCCCCCTGCACTGGAGGCACCACTGCCTTCCCAGGTCACTGGACCCGATGCTCCTGGCTGACAGAGCCAGGACTGTCCACTGCAGGTGACCTGGGATGTTCTTGATTCCAGAGAGAATTCTGGGTCATTCAAAACTCTAGAGGGGACAGAACTGGGGGGGACATGACCTCTCAGTGTAAGCCTCTTCGCTACCGTCCTGTCTTCCATCAATACTTGCCTGCCCAACTGCCATCCTGGTCCACACTCTCCCTGTGCCCCCAGCCCACCCTTGTCCCCCTGTGCAAGGTCACTCCCAGCTCATCTCTGAGCCCTGGAACTGGGGCCCTCAATGCCCCTCTCTGAGTCCTGGACTGGCCCAGGGACATGGGCCTGTCTTATGAGAGGAGTCCTCTACCAGGGGCGTGGGGCTGAGTGAGGACTCAGAGGGGGTCAGCAGGCTCTGGATGGGAGGGGAGATGCACCTATCAGCGGAGGGCCTCCCTGGGGAGGGACATATGTGCACCCTAAGAGGAAGCTCAGGGGGGAGGGCTGGGAGCTGCCTAAAGGCTCGAGGCTTGGAATGGCTCAGAACATTCTGGCCCTAGGAGCCCAGCTGAGGCTAGCAGAGGGCTCCTGTGTACCTGGTGGAGGCGTTGTGCCCTGGGCCCTGGAGGAGACCGGGGGTGGGGGGGGGGGGGGGGGGGGGGGGGGGGGGGGGGGGGGGGGGGGGGGGGGGGGGGGGGGGGGGGGGGGGCAGGCAGCCGGGTACCTGGCCGCGCGCGGCTGGCTGGATGAGGTCCGCGATGGTCACCTTGCCCTGCTGCAGCCGCCGCTTCACCAGCTTGGAGCAGCAGATGTTGACGGAGCTGAGCACGTGCCAGCTGTTGTACTCCACGAAGGAGCGGCTGTCGATGACCAGGGGGCCCCCGGGCCCGCCCCGCAGGAGGCTGGCCAGCTTCTTGGCGTCCATCACCTTCCGAGGGAGCCGGTCCCCAGCCATGGCGGGGCAGTGGGCTGCGGGGAAGGGGTGGGCCCTGAAGGGAACAGGGGCTGCTCCAATGGCCGGGGCTGTGGCCTAGAGGTCGGAGGGACCGGGCATGGTGCCAGACCTGCGGGGAGAGGCAAACGGTCAGCAGTGCTGCAGGCCCGGCCAGTGCCCCGGGGAGGGCCAGCCTCAGAGGGCCCTCGGGGAGACCCACGGGGACCAGGAGGTTTGAGCCTGACCTGCCCGCACGGAGGCCCTCCCTCCCTTGGGAGACACCAGCAGCCCCTCTGGCTCTTCCATGAGAGTCAGGCTCCCTAGGGAAGCAAGGTGAAGCCTGGGACCCATTGGGCTGAGAGAGTGTTTGTAAGCAGTCCTACCCAGCACTGCACTGTCCAGGTCACGGGGACAGCTTCTAAGTGGGACACAGCAAGGCGAATGGAGGAACACAGAGGGAAGGGCCTCAGGGCTTGGACTGGGCTGGATAGTCTTTGGGATCATGGACATTCATTGCTTCCAGAACACTTCATTCTGCCTGCAAGGCTCTGTCATCCCATTGCTGGGATGCAGACCCCTCCCCGGCCTGCCCATCTTCCTAATCTCCAGAATTCTGGGCAAGGCAGGGGTCCAGAACATGCTCCTTGCCCGGCATACCCCCTCTTCTCTGGCTGCACAATCTCTCCATAAACTGATAATCTGACCCCAAGGAAGGGGGTAGTGTCGGGACTGCCGCCACAAGCCCATGGGCCCCTCAGGCAGGTGCCAGCCCAAGGTGCTGGAGGGGCTGAGGAGTGGGGGCGGGGCTCCTCCGCCACTGCCACTGTCCCAGTTCTGCAGACAGAGCCTGAGTGCGTGCCATGTGGGGCCATGTCTGTCCCCCTGCAGGAGTGCGTCACAGGCTTGTAGGATGGGGGTGGCGCATGGGGGTGCTCAGGGCACAGTGAGGTCCTAAGGTCTAGGGGGACCCTCTTGGGGCCTAGGAGGTCTGGGATGGGGTGGCGCCTGAGGATGAAAGTCAAAGTAGGTGACCCATATGTACTCTCGGGGTGTGGGGACTCTCAGCACGGCCTCTAAGGGCCCTCGGAGGGAGGAGGAGGTAGGTGGGGACACAAGGACCCCAGATCTCGGGGCAGAGGCCCCTCTTGCGGGTTTGGTGCTAAGCCTCTGCCACACATGTCCCATCCCCACCCTGCCTGTCAGGCCCCGTCTGCCCTGTCACCTGCCAGGGTTTGGCCTCTCTCCAGGCCCACTGAGCCTCACAGCCCACCAGGAGGCACACAGTATGAAGATGATGAGTTTCCTTTAAAGAGGGGGAAACTGAGGCTCAGGGAAGGGAAGGTCACACCAAGGAGACTGGATAGAACCCAAGGCCCCCACCAGCACTGTCCAGTGGGGATCCTCCCTCTGCCGCACACCCCCCCTAAGCTCGAGAGGCTGGGGCACAGATGTACCCTGGAGCTCACAGAGATGGGACCCCCTTAGCAAGCCCCCAACCTGCAGCTGCAGATGGTGCTGAGGTGAGGCCCCCTGAGGACATCTGTCACACTTTAATGGTGATGACCCTGGGGACAACAGTGGCAGCTGCTGCCCTTTCTGGACCGCCTCCTCCAGTGAGCTCCAGGCTGCTGTCGGTGAGAAGCTCCACAGAGAAATAGGTGTGAGCCAGGTGTAGACCGTGTCTGCTGGCCATGAGTAGCCTCAGGCTGAGCCCCTGCAGTTGGCTCAGAGGAAGTCCCCAGGATGGCCCTGGTCAGTGGGCAGGGCCTTGGGATACCACTCACAGACACCCTGCTCCCCAGGCAGGCGCCCGGGCACCTCCACTGTGGGGACAAGGCCTCGGGGTGCAGCTGGGGCTGCTGATCATCCCGAGGGCTGTACCAAACAAGTTCAACAGCAAAAGGGCCTATCTGCCAAAAGGGGCCCACCTGCTGAGGGAGGTCTTCACCTGCTGCGGGTCCTGTCTGCGGAGAGGGTTCCCCACCTGCCGAAGGGTCCTGTCTGAGGGGTGTCCCTGCCTGTGTGATGAGGGGTCTCCAATTCGATTCCAGTATGAGGTGTTTTGAGAAGCGTCTGTGTTCTGACCTGCATCTTGTCAAGACGGTGGCAGACAGGCCGCAGCTACCAGGCCCCTCCCACAAGCCACACCTGCAGGAGCCCCCTGCCCCTGGACCCCAGCTCAGAGGCCCAGGACCCTGAGACAGATGCAGTGGGGCAAAGGGGCACTCAATGTCCTCATCAGTTATGTGAGGGCAGACTGTCTCCTGCCTAAAACAACAGAAGCCAAATAGAAGTTCAGGGACAAGGGGAGGGGTGGGGAGAGGGTTTCCTGAGCTTTCTGCAGCTACTGGGCACAGACACTGCCCTGGGCTCCTTAACTGGCCGGGGAGGGGAGCTGGGGTGCGGATGGGAATCCAGGCTGCAGGAGAGCAGGGATGCGGGCTCCGGATGAGAGGAGGGTGTGGCTGAGCCGAGCTGGGCTGCAGGTCCCCGGGATGGGGCCAGGGGCTGGGAGCGTGAGCCCCTAGGTTCCCAGGTCCCCAGGACAGGGCCAGAGGCTGGGAGCATGAGCCCCTAGGTTCCCAGGTCCCCAGGACGGGGCCAGGGGCTGGGAGCGTGAGCCCCTAGGTTCCCAGGTCCCCAGGACGGGGCCAGGGGCTGGGAGCGTGAGCCCCTAGGTTCCCAGGTCCCCAGGACGGGGCCAGGGGCTGGGAGCGTGAGCCCCTAGGCTCCCAGGCCCAGTACCTAGTCTCAGCCCCACCCCCTAAGGAACTATCCGGCTCCGCCTAATTAACCGCTATAGTATTGTTATTTGCAGCCGAGGGGGACTCATTAGCAAGTTAGCACCTCCGTCGTTGCCATGGCAACCACAGAGGTGCCAGGCAACGGCTGCTCCTGCGCACAGCTACGGAGCAGGCTGGCTCTGCGATGGCAGGGCCCACTCCTGGCTTCCCGCGGGTACCCAGGGGCTGGGGTCTGGGATGACCCCGGGCTGGGTCCCCACGAGGCCCAAAGCCCCAGGTAATGTTCCTCCAGGCCCCTCCCCTCTCTGCTCCACCTGGTCCGAACCTTCCTTGCCAAGGGCACCAACCGCACACCTCACTCCCACCTCTAGGGGACCCTTCAAGTGGCCATGGTCTGGCCCGAGCGCATGTCCCACAGGAGACCTCTCCTGCTGTGCTGGCCTCCTGGGAGTGCGTCCTCACCCACAGGGCCTCCTTGGGAGGCAGACCCTCACCCGCTGTGCTACGGAATGCTGGTCAGGGGCGGGGAAAGCTTAGAACAGTCTTGAGCAGGTAAGTGGGGCTAGAATGGGCCAGGTGGGCACAGAGCAAACAGATATTGTAGATCTTGGGCCTCCCTGACTTCAAAGACCCACCCCAGGCTCAGCCCAGACCCCATTCTTGGGAACTGAGGGGAGATGGCGTCCACTGCCCACTATTCCAGAGGCTGGGTGCCGGTGGGAGGGAGGCACAGCCCCTAGACCCCCATCAAAGGGCTCCTTGCTTAGGAGACTTGGCACTTCTAAGTCCAAAGGCACGAGGCCTCTCTCCACCCGGCTGGGCACTGCCTAGGGGGCCGCAGGCAGCCCCCCTTTCTCCGAAAGGTCGGGTACACCTCGCAGCTGGCTTCTGTGCTGTGTCCACTCCCGCGGGAGTTGGAAGATGCCCCTTTGCACATGGTCCACACAGTGCTCACCTCTTTCCCACAATCCACTCCATCCCCTCACGCAATCGCTCACACACAGATGTACGTGCACATCCGTGTGGTCACTGGGTGCACGTGTCCTCACTCTCTGCCTGCCAAATTCTCCCGAGTCCCAGGACTCCCAAACCCCAAAAACCAGCTCCAAGATCTCTTCACATTATTGGCTCCCAAGGCCTCCCGGGGGCACATTCTTGTCCCTGAGCAAGAGACATGTGTGGCCGGAAAACTCCCAACTGAAGGCATCTTCATCAAGGCACCTCTGCTCAGCACCTAGTGATGGGGAACTTACTACCTCCAGAGACGACCGTCAGGACTGTCCACCATGGGTGACCTGTGGCTCTCACCCAGAGTGGTGCCTGGCACACACAGGCAGGCCCTCGGGAAGGGCTGGCAGTGGGGTGGGAGGGCACCATGCTGACATGTCAGCTCACTGTGACCAGGGGCACCTCCGGAGCCAGAATCGGAGAGGCCTGGAGAGAGACTTGTAGGGGCTCACACCAATTCAGCCCGTTTACCCCCATCTGTTCTTGTCAGGGATCCCCAAATGTTCTCACCCTGCCCCCCTCATCTCCCCGAGGTGCATGTGACAGGACCCAAGCTGGTTTTACTCTGCCCCAGAGTAATCGATGGCAAGGCCAAGCAGAGCCAAGTCGGTCTGGGGAGGCCTTGGGCCCGGGAGGCAGTGGGACGGGGGTCACGGGAGTCTGGGCAGAGCCTGGGGTGGGAGGTCTTGGCACGTCAGTCCTTCAGGGGTATGCTCAGGACCCTACAAATCTAGGTTCCCTCTGCTCCTCCCTGGCTTGTTCTAGTCCTACTGATCTGCAGGACTTCTGGTCACTGTCCCCCATGCCACGCACCTGGGCCATGCCTGGGCACCCACCGGTCACTGCCTGGAGTGGCTCAGGCAGAGGTGGCTTCAGCCTGTTCAGTCCTGGTGGTCAGAGTCTGACCCATGTCCCTCTTGCTGTGGGTTTGGCTCCTTCCTCTCCTCTCCCGCTGAGCTGCACCCTTGGGCCCTCTGTCCACTGGAAACATCTGGGCTCCAGCCCCAGCTTGAGAGAAGAGGGTGCCGGGGAGGGTCCCGGAGCAGAGGATGACTTCAAGCATCTCTCTGCATCTGTAGGCATGGAGCCCACTGGTCCTGGAGGCAGCCTCTGGGGCACAGGAGCCTCCCCGAGGGCTGAGGGCAGCAGGGGACAGAAACCGCCCAGCAGCTCTCCTGGGTGCAGGCAGCCGGAGGTATTCAGCCAGACTTCAGGCTGAACGCCCAGCTCCTGGTCACGTGATCTGCCCTACCTAGGCAGGTGCTTATTAAGCTTCTGAGGAGTGAATTCATGGGACATCTGTCCTCCCCAAGCAGGGTGGGGACACTGGATGCCACACTCATTCCCTGAGCTGCCCTAGGAGCAAGAAGGTCTGAGGGAGGCGGTGGGGAGTGACAGACCCTCAGACCTCCAATCAGACTCCCGGGGGCAGGGCTCGCAGGAGAACGCAGCTCCCCTGGCCTACAGCATCCCCACCTCCACCCCAAGCAGCACCCCTGTGGACGCCACATTAGGTCCTGCCACCTCCCTCCTCCACCCCGTGGAATCCCCACTCAACCCCCAATCACTGCAGCACCCAGGACCCCAACTCCTTGCCCCTGCAGAAGCTAGTGCGTTTTTCGCAGCAGGAAGTCAGGAGGCAAATTCTCCCAGTGGGGTGACCTGGTGGGGGCTGGGCGCATCGTTGGCCCATTGTTGCCCATCGTCGCCCCCTCTGCTCCTGGCCAGACTATTAGGTACCCCTCCCCCCCAAGGTGGGCAGATAGGCTAAAGGAGGCTGGCTGCACTCAGCCTGGCAGTGCCAGCCCCTCCCCCAGCACCCGCTGCCGCCTCTGCAGCAGACTGGCGGACCGGCTTTATTCTGCAGGGGCCAGCTGAGCACCCTGGGGTGGGGGCGCCCATGGCGGCCTGGCCAGACAGCGACACGAATCTGCAACCCCTCCCGGCCGAACACGGAACGGGCCCTTTCCTGAGCCTCCCACAGCCCAGAACCCTCCACTCCTTTGGGCAAGGCCTGCATACCCAGCCCGCGGGGCAGGAACGACCTTCTCCAATTTGGGGCCTCCATGGCGGGGTGGGGGTTAGGGGGTCTGGGGTTCTCACAGAGGTCCGTACAGACCCACGCTGGATCATAAATGGCCCAGGTCCTGGGTCCTTACTGCGAGCCCCTCCCCCGCATAAGAAGGAATTTCGAGGAGAAAGGCGGCGAAGCGGGAGCGGGGGTGGGCCAGTGTGGACCGGGCTGGGGTCCACGGGGCGCTGTACGAGGCGGGGGAAGGGTTTTCCGGGCCGGCCAGTGGCGAACCCGCGAGTCTGGCCGCTCACCTCCGGGCCGCCTCCTCCTCCCGGGCGCCCGCCGGGGGCTGCCGCCCCATCGCTCCAGCCGCAGCGTCCCCGCTCCGCGGGCCAGGCCCCCTGCCCGCGCCCCGCGCGTCCCCGCTCAGCGTCCCCGCTCACCTCGCCGTCGCTCGTGTCCGGGGCGCACGGGGACCCGCGCCCGCTCAGCGCGCCCGCTCGCCCGCGCCGCCCATGGGCCCGGCGGGGGCCCGCGCAGCCGGGACAGGGGCCGGGGGAGCGCGCGGGCCGCGTCGCCGTCGCCGCCGCCGCCGCCGCCGCCGCGGGGAGCGCTCGCTCGGGCCGGGGCGCGCGCACTGCGGGCGGGCACGCGCGCTCTCGGCGCGCATCCCACCCCCCCGGCTCGGCGGGCGCGGCCGGTGCGGCTCCGGCGCGGCTCGGGCTCCGGCGTCCGGGCGGGGGGCGCGGAGCCGGCTGGGCCGCCGCGCTGGGCCGCGAGTGACAGGCCCGGGGCGGAGGGCGGGGCCGCCGGCGGGGATGAGGTCATGCCCAGCGAAAAAGGCCCTGACGTCACCTGCAGCCAATCAGCGAGCGCGGCTCCGGGGCAGGTGACGTCAGCCGGAGCCCGGCCGCGGGTGCAGATCAGAGGCGGCGGCCGCGAGGGGGTGGGGGGGCCTGGCTGGCCGCCGCCCTCCGCCCTCTGCCCTCCGCCCCGCGCCCGGCACCGGCTCTTAAAGGGGCCGCGCGGCGTCCCCTCCGTGCTGCCTGCCCGCCCCCCCCCCCCTTCAGGGAGCCTTCCCAGCCCCGGCGCCCGGCCCCACCACGCGGGGACCCCCAGCCTCGCGGCGCTCACAGTCGACGAGGGGCCGGCTGACCGGGTGGAGGCTCGAGGGTCTTCTCCCCGCCGGGGCCCGGCCGGAGCTGGCGCCGCCTCCCCCGCCCGCAGCCTTTGTTCGCTCGGGGCCCGCGGGCCGTGAGACCCTCGCCAGCCCCGGTCCCGGGCGGCGGGCGTGCCGCGCGAGCCAGGCCCGCGAGAACTTTACCTGCGGCACCTACGCCGGCCCTCTCCACCCCCCCTGGACGTGGGAACCTGAGCTTCCACTTTACTCGGGAGGAAATTGGAAGCTCGGAGCCGAGACGGTTTGTCTCAGGTCACACGTCTCATGAACTCTGGAGAGGGGGTTCCCCAGTGCAGCGCCGTCCACCAGGCCGCACCCAGCACCTCTAGCCCCTGACGCTTCCAGTGAAAAGCCACCCCCAAACAGCGCTTATCCGGGCCACCCCGACAATGTGTGTTCTCCCCCACCCCCCAGACGAGGCTGTCCAGGGTCTGCCCCCAGGCGACTTGAGGCCTGGACGCTGGGAGTCCAGAGTGGGAACAAACACAGGTAATTACACCTTGAGCAGGGTTGGGCCGGAAACAAACAGTGGTCAGAGACACACAGGCGGTGGGCAGCCTGGAGGCCACCCCAGGAGGTGGACTGGAGGCCCTCGGAAGCACCCATGGTGCAGGAGGGACCCCCCTGTCCCCCCACACCCTAGGCAGGAAAGACCTGGACGGTCCCTAGACCTGGAGGAGTCAGGGGGCTGGAGGCAGGAGAGCCAGGAGAAGATACGCACTCACGCATCTGCTGATTACCTAGTACCTTCTCTGGCCAAGCCCTGTGCTGGGCGCTGGGATCTTAGCTCTGAGAAAGAGAACAGAGACCATTGCTGTGAGCTGACGCTGATGGGAGCCTTTGAAGGTAATTATTTTTTGGTGGGAGGTGTGACCAGACAGCTCTGATGTTTCTAAACCCCCTTCCCCACTGTCGGCTGATGGAGGGTGAGGTGATCTTTCCTCCAGCCTGGAGCCCCGCAGGCTTGGCAGGCCTCCTAGGCCACCTTGGGGCTCTGAGAGGGGCTTCGGTCCCCAGGGAGTGCAGCCCCTTCCCGAGGAGGGAGAGAGCTGGGAGGGGGCTCTCAGCCATCTCTGGTTGAATGAAGGGTCACAAAAAATGAGCCAGGCACAACTGATCTGTCTTGTCCTGGGCCAAGAGGGCACGCAGGCCCCCAGAGCTCTGTGTGGGAGTGTGGAGGGCATTGGGTCGTAGGTGGGTCCTGGGCAGGGCTCTGGAGGGTCCGCCTTCTGATCCTCGGTTCTCCCAAGCAGGCTGTGCACCTGCAGCCTCAGGGCTTTGCACAGAGTAGGTGTGTAGTAAGTGCGTGATGCCTCCTTTCTTGCTGGCCTGAGAAATGTCAGGGTGGTGTGTGTATGGGGGGTGGGGGGTGAGTAAGGATGTGTTCCTGGCACAGAGCCAGCACCAAGGATACACAGTCAATAGGGCCTGCCCTGGGAGGGAGCCCTGGCAACCTGGGGGCTATTTGGGGCTGGGGCTAGGGCTGGGTTGAGGTCCTTCCTCTTTCTCTGCCCGCTGAGAAGAGAGGCCCTGGTCAGAGGCAGACCCTGAGCTCTGGGGAATGCCAGCCCAGAGGCGTGGCTGGGTCGGTGAGGGGTGGGGGCTGCCCTGGGGCCTCCCAATGTCTGGGCTCACTCCATGTCTGAAAAGTGGAGAGGCTGGGCCCTAGGAGGGGGCAGGAGGATTCAGGCCGAGCCCAGATGGAGCCAGGCGGCTGGAGGGAACACATGAGGCCCTTGGGGAGCACCGTCAGATCCAGAAGGGCCTGGGACCCACAGGAGTAGGGCCTTTAGACTGAGGAGTTGGGCTTGCTCCCTGGCCAGGCGGGGCAGTGTTCAAGTGGGCTCCTTTTCTGCCCAGCCCGGATGTGGGCAGCACTTGCATGTGGCCTGGGAGTGCCCATGGCCCAGAGAACTCTGGCTGTGCCCTGGGCAGCTCCTAGCTAGGCCTGAGCAGGCGGCAGTAAGTTGAGGGACAGGCGATGGTGTCCTTCTTCCTTCTGGAAGCTGGAGATGAGTGGGATCCGGGTAGTGTGCAGCTTTCTGGGGCTGTGTCTGGCCAGGGAAGTATGCTCCAGTCAGGATTATGTCACAGTCCTGTCATTTCTCCTGCAAGGGAGCACTTCAACCCTGGAGTTTTGCAACAAGGAGGCAGAGGTGCTTCGAGTTTCCCAGGCCGCCCTGGGTTCTTTCCAGACCCTGGCTAGATTCTGTCCGCTCCCCCAAACCCCCTCGGAGGGCCAGCGGCCTGGGCGCTGAGACTCATGCCCTGATGAGATGCGCGGCGACAGGGGCGGCTTGGGGAGGGCGCTGGGCGGTCAGTGGAAGGAGACGGGGTTCACAGCTCCCCAGCCAGGGGCCGCTTTGTCAGGCCGGGCCATGTCCAAGCCCGCTGTCCGCTGGGCCCGGGCTCCCCGCAGGTGATCGCGGCGGACCACGCGGGCCCGGGCCCCCAGCGGTGGAGCGCAACCCGGCTCAGGACGGCGTCGGGGTCGGGTCGGTCCCATCCGGGAGGACCGCGCGCGCCGGGTCGGGCTGTTGCGGGCGGTCCGTGCGCGCCCCCTGCCGCCCGCCTGCACCGACCAGCGACGGAGAGGACACGCGCGGTGGATTTTCCTTCCCGCGCCCTCTCCGCACAGAAAGAAACCCAGGGTCCGCTATTTTCCTGCTGGTTTGCAGCTCCGCGTTTCAGCCAAAGACACGTAGTAAACGTGTACCGGTGGCATTATTTCTCCAGCAACCAGATTTTTTTTTAAGTCAAGGCATCGTTAACAAGAAAATGCGTATCTCGGTTGTCCAAGCAGGGGGGCGTGGGCCTAGAGCACCCTGTCACCCCAGGGGCTCCCTCCCCCTCCCAGCCAGGTCGCCCCTCACCTTCTGACCTAGCGCTCCGTTCCGCCGCCTGCCGCCTGGAGCAGAACTTGGCAGTGTGACTTCTGTGTCCCGCTCCTTCCGCTGCAGGAAACGCTTTTGAGATCCATCCAGGGTCCGGCTTTCCCACAACCAGGTGATACACGTCGTGTGGTGGTGCATTTTATGGGTCCGCGGGGATATTCGGACCAGTTTTCTATATTCATATGACAGATTATTTCCACATTTTGGTTCTTATAACCAGTGCAGCGAGCGGCATCCTTCTATATGTTTTTCATAACACATTTCAGGTCACTTTCTTTCCTGGTTTTTTAAAAAAACCGGCAACCTCGTAAACGAGGGAACCAACACCTGGCTCTAGACCCAACCACGTGAGGGCTTTCCGTCCTCGCTTCGGGCTGGAGGAGCCACTGTGGGGTCCTGGTGGTTCCCTACATCTGTCCCGCCTCCGTGCGAGGCGGCAGCCGCTCAGAGCCGGGGCCGGGCGTCTTCTTGGTTCTGCCTTTATCGTTTCCAAGTCCCGCAGACAGCAGACAGCATGACCGGGTGCGCTTTTCAGTGTTTATGGATAAGCATCACGGCACAACATTTCTCCTTCAGTTTTCTTTTTCCCACGTGCCGGCCTGTTCCTCCTTGCTGATGAGGGTGCCCCCGGTGCGGCCGTTCCGGCGGCTGGGTGTGCAGGTTTGCACGGAACGGACGGACCGGTTCCTGTGCCATTCTTCTGCCGACGCACATTAGCGCGTTTGCAGGGTTTTCCCCGCGCAGCCACCTTGCAGCGAACCTTCTGGGGGTTGTCTCCCAGCGCCGTGTGCGCAGCCGTGTCAGCGCGGCCTGGACTGTGTCGGAAATGCACACTTTCAGCCCCCCCCCCCAAGCCTGCAGAGCCAGAATCTGTGTTTTAACAAGTTCCGGAGGTTCGTGTGCACGGTCAAGCTTTGGTTTTTCTTTCATGTATCATTTTATTTAATTTTTAAAATTATAGAGTAAAACTGACTTGACTTTTATTTTTGTCGCGGCAAGATACGCATGATACACCATTTCTAAGTGTTCAGTTCAGGGGCATTAAGTCCGTGCCCACTGTGTGCCCATCACGACCATCCATCTCCGGAACTTATCCATCTTTCCCAACCGAAACTCAACCCCCTGAAACCACTGCCCCCACTGCCCCTGTGCCGGCCCCTGGCACCCGCCGCGCCTCTCTCTGTCTCTGCAAGGGCGAGTCCTCCAGGGAACTCGAGTGAGGGGCAGCCCGTGGGATCTGTCCTTTGTGTCTGCCTCGTGTCACTCAGCGTCGTGTCCTTGGAGCTCATCTCTGGGTAGCAGCTGTCAGAGTCCCCTTCCTTTTTAGCGCTGAATAATCTTCCACTGTGTGGACAGACGGCACTGCCTGTGTCCTGTCGGTGGGCGTTTGGCTTGTTCCCGTCCTCCGTCACCTGCAGGGAACACTGCTCCGAACAGAGCGCACAGCATCTGTCTGAGCCCCTGCCTTCCAGTCGTTTGGGAATCATTCCCGGAAGTGGAAGGGCCGGGTCCCATGACATTGCCACGTGTAACTTTTGAGGAACCGCCAAACTCTCCTCCGCGGCGGCTGCACTGTCGCAGATGAGCACCACTGAGGCACCGGTGTCCCAGCGGCCCGACAGCTCAACGAGGTGCGCACTTTTCGGTTCTGGCGCCTCTGTGGATTCATGTGCCACCGTCATCATCGGTACAGCGCAGCTCTGTCGTCCCAAGAACGTCCCTCGCGCCGCTCCCTTTTGGTGGCACACCCTCTCGCCCTTACCCCCTGGCGACCGCAGGCCTGTGCCCATCGGCATGGTCTCGTTTCTTTGAGAGCGTTGGAGGAACGGAGCCCGCAGTGTAGAAGCTCGGGGCACCGCAGCTGTCTTCCAGGTTCGTCCCGGTCGTTGGTGTTCCAAAAGCTGGTTCCTTTGTGCTGCTGGGAAGGATTTGACGGCACACTGAGAACACAGTGTGCCAGTGTGCCCGGTCGCTGGCTGAGGGACATCTGGGCTGTTTTCAGTTTTTGGAGATTATGAAGAAGGCCGTTATAAACATTCCCTTGCAGGGTTTTGTGTTAATGTGAGTTTTCATGTCTCCAGAGTAAATACCAGGAGTGTGACCGCCGGGTCACATGGTGCGTATACATTTAACTTACAAGAGACCGCCGTTTGCACTCTTACCTCGGAGAGGCACTGTCTCAGCGCTCCTGGGGCAGCTGTCTCTGAGGTGTGTGCCCGGAGTGAGGTCATGAGGTTACAGGATACACCTGCCTGTAGCGTCCTGGAAGTTGCTACATTGCTCTCAAAGTGGGGATATGATAATCATCCCCCCAGCGGGTTATGGAAACTCCAGTTTCTATAATCCCCGTCAACACTTGGTGTTTTGACTGGAGCTGCATTGAATTGAGAGGCTGATTTGGAGGAGAGCAGTATAGGCTCTTCTCATCCACGTGTGTGGATTTAGCTTTTAAATGTCCTTCAATGTTGCTTTATGCGTTTCCCCAGAGAGGTCTTATCCCTTCCTGGTGGACGCATTCCTACTTGCCTTATAATTTCTGTTTCTTTTGGGAAGGGCTCTTTGTAAAAATCCGTTTCCGATTCGTTGCCACTTGTCTGCAGGCTCGCTTTGACTTAGCCTTTCTGGATTCCCTCATCAGCTCCGCTGTGAAAGTCCTGTCAGTTTTGTGGGCTCTCCGGGGAGATGGTCATACGTCTAGGGACCCCCATGTTAGTTTCGTTGCAAACCTGACATCACCTATTTCCTTGTCTTCTCATATTGCTTCAGCTGCGATCCCCGTCACCATGTCAAATGTGCATGGTGATGGCAAGAGCCTTAGCCCGAGATGCCTAGAAAGCAGCCAGAGGCAGAGCTTAATGCAAGTGTGCTGTTGAAGGGTCGATCCAAAGGAAGGCAGAGTGGGAGGGGGTCAGGAAGAAGTTGCAGCTAGTTGCTTGTCTGCGCAGGCCACCGCCAGGGACGCCTTATGGAGACCCTGCGTCTCAGAACAGTCTGCAGGGAGGAAGAAGGGAGAGCACTTTATCTTCCTGTCTCCTGTTCTCATAGATCAAAGTTCTCTTCATGGGGAGCTTGCTTCCCTGATCTTTGTGTTGTGTGTTAAGTCAGTTCTTGCCGGAAACCCCTGGAGGGGCCAGAGCTCCTGTGGGTTCAGTAAAGTTGCACCCGCATGCAGAACGTCCTGGTGCTCCTGCTGGTGCAGGCATGGTGAAGGTCAAACCGAAGACTGCCTCTCTCTGGAAGCAAGGCCGTGGACTGGGGCTGGAGAGGGGGCCAGCAGATATGGGGGGGGGAAGGGGGGTAACAAGCTGAGTCCATTCTATTAACCAACTTTAGAGAGAATATTCTATAGTTTTCCAATCTGAATTAGCTGTCACCAATGCCTCATCGCGCAAAGCTGTCCTCCTGGGACCTCTCTGCGCCACCATTGGGTGACTCACCTGGGCATCATATTTGAAACAGCTATAAAGATTTGCAGCCACTGGGCCCCTCGTACGCTTGCCGGGCCATGAGACCTTGGTCTCCCCTGTGACCGTGAGACCTCAGCCCCATGCTAATTCCCCTTCTTGTAAAGGCCATTGGATCAGGACACAGGGGTGTGGGTCAGGTAGTAGGGGTGCCCAAGAGGGAGCGACCACTGGCTCTCGGTTCCTCTGGCAGAGAGCACCTGACCTCCATGAAGGACTTGCTTTGCGGCAGCTCTTTGGTTTCAAAGGTGCCTAAGTGCCACCTTGTGGCCTCTCACAGCTCCATCTATGACCTAAATTTCTGGGTGCTTGCCCCCTTTCTTCTACCTTTGGGGAACTGCTGTTTAGTCACTGCCAGCATGTGGTGTGGCTAGGTCACTTTGGGGAGCATTTGTTACTCCTGTCCATGGTTTGTGTGGCACCAAGGAGATTGGTTTTGAAAGGGGGCCATCCGTCTTTATCCAGGGCATTTTAGGTCCCAAAGCTTTACAACCTCCCAGGAGCACAGGACCTCTGGGTGCTAACAAGGTGGAATATTCTTTAACAGCTCATTGGTCATGGTCAAGTGAGGCATTTGCCCTCGGGCTGCCAGCCTGTCCCTGATATGGCTAGTCCAGAGTAGCCACAGCCCTCAGGCTTGGGACAGCTCCTCCTGTGCTGTCTGTGGGATTTTATCAGCCTTGAGGATGTCTCTCTGTGTTGGCCATCTCGTGGCCACTAAACAGCCATCCAAATAGCAAGTCTGCAGAGCGAATGGTGGGAGACGCTTGCTTGTGGCCAACGCCTGGGAGAGCATGACTTTGTCAGCCGCTTGGCACTCAGACCATCGCCATTGCCCAGTCTGTTGACCCAAAGGGCCAGTTCCTCTTCTCCTCTTTCTGCAGGTTTGTGTGTAAGGACTGTGGGGAGCTATTGCCCTTGGAGATGGTTCTGGCTGTGGCTGGCGGGACAGGGTGCAGTTCTGCTTTTTCGGTGGGGACCTGGAGCGCTCCTGGACCACTGTCCCACAGGGGGGCAGCAGCAGTCATGGCCCAGCCTGGGTGGCTCATTTCAGCCCTACGTCTTGCCATTTGGCCTCTAACCATGGACTACCCTTATGTTTATTAACAGCTATTTTATATTACATTTCTTCCATCTCTTCTTTGTTTCTTTTTTCCCTTCTTTCTTGCTTTTCTTTTGGATTCAACTTTTTTTTTTTAATCCAACTTCTATTTTCTGTTAGCTGTTGGGTTATACATCCAAATATATATTCATATATATATATTTAAATTTTTTAATGTTTATTTATTTTTGAGAGAGAGAGAGAGAGCACAAGTGGGGGAGGAGCAGAGAGAGTGGGAGACACAGAAATCTGAAGCAGGCTCCAGGCTCTGAGCTGTCAGCAGCTGACCTAGGGCTTGAACTTACAAACTGTGAGATCATGACCTGAGCTGAAGTTGGACGCCAAACCAACTGAGTCACGCAGGCGCCCCCATATTCATGCATATTTTTAAGCGGCCATCCTGGAGATTACATTTCATATCCCTGACTTATTATAATACACTATCAGTCATCTCATGACGTCCTGAACAAGGTAAGAGCCTTACCACAGCTTAATTTTGTTTATTCCCCTGCATTTTACTTCCAGAAATGCTAAAAATCTTATGGGACATTAATATATTGTTGTAAGCAGTTCATTTTATTTTATACTTACCAACATATTTATAATTTCCCATGTTCTTTACCCATTCCTGGAGTTCCATGCTTCCATGTGGGGTTCTCTTCCTTCAGCCTGAAGAACTTTCTTTAGTCTTTCTTGTGGTGTAGGTCTTTTGATGATAATGTCTCTCATCTGAAAACAACTCTATTTATTTAACTTACACTTTTTTTTTTTTTACAGTTTATTTATCTGGTGGGGTGGAGAGAGGCAGAGAAAGAGAGAGAGAATCCCAAGCAGGCTCTGCACCGACAGTGCACTCTGACCATGCAGAGCCTGATGCAGGGCTTAAGCCCACAAACCCTGAGATCATGACCTGAGCCAAAGTCGGAAGCTTAACCAACAACTGAGCCACCCGGGTGCCCCTCACTTACATCTTGAAGGTTATTTTCATTAGGTATAAAATTCCAGGCTGACTTTTTTTTTTCTTTCAGCCCATAAAATGTCATTCCATGTCTTCTGGCTTCCATCACTTCTACTTAAAAATCAACTGTCACTCTTAGAGTTGTTCCTTCACAGGTGATGTGTTTTTCTTATCCTGTTGCTTTTAAAGTTTTTTCTGGACCTTCGATGTTTGAACATTCTCCTATAGCCTCTGTGTGTTCTGTCTACTCGTTCTGCTGTGAGTTTGCTGAGCTTCTGGAGCCTGTAGATTTATGGTTTTCCACAATTCTGGAGAATTATGATATCATCTCTCCATATAGCCCACATGCCATTATTTCTTGCTGTTATTTCTGGAAGTCCAGAAATATGTTTTAAACTATGTTTCATGTGTCTCATGTTCTGTTCTATTTTCATTTTCTTATTTATTTTTTCTGCACTTCAGTTAGGATAGTTTCTATTTATATATCTTTGTGTTCCCTAAACTTGTTTTCTGTTGTTAAACCTATCCGATGAGTCATTAGTTTTAGGTATTTCAGATATCATATTTTTCAGTGTGAGAATATTCTTCCATTTAACAGTTTAAAATGTATTCTAATTCTCGGGGTACCTGGGTGGCTAAGTTGGTTAAGTGTCTGACTTTGGCTTAGGTCATGATCTCACAGTTTGTGAGTGCAAGCCCCTCATCGGGCTCTCTGCTGTCAGCACAGAGCCCGCTTCAGATCCTGTCTCCCTCTCTACAGGTCCCCTGCTCTCTTTCTCCTTCTATCTCAAAAATAAATAAACATTAAATACTTAAATATATTCTAATCGTTTACTGAACTAGCTTATTTTTTACATCCATGTTGCTTACCTTTTTCTTTGTTATTTTAGCATATTAATCACAGTTATTTTCAATTTGCTTGTTTATTCCAATATGTGGAGGTTTATGATGATGTGTAAAAGTCAGGAGAGCAAAGTTTCTCTCAAATGGAGATGTAATGCGTACAGAAGGTGGGTACATATGGACATATGGATTATCTGGGGTCCTGCTTCTGTTGTTAGCTTTCCTCTTGATTATTGAGCACGTTTTCCTTCCACGTCCTGTGTCTACGTACTTTCTGAGTGTATGCCAGATATTTGTATGAAAGGCCATAGAGGTTCCAGTTGACATCTTCTAACAGGGGCACTTGGCCTTTCCTGTCTAATCCAGGTAGGGCAAGCAGCTGAGCACTCCAGTCCAGTCCAGTAGAGACCAGGCTGGGGCCGGGCTCCCTGCACTTGTGTAAGTCTTCTAGGTTTGGCTCTCCTGGTGTTTGGTGTTTAGAGCCTGGCCTCTCTGTAGCTTCTTGGTGCTGCAAGGCTGTGGGAAACTCTGTGCTTTCCCCCAAACATTGTACACTTAGCTCTTCTGCTCAGTAAGCTTCAAAACTGGGGAAATGTCTAAAGGAACACGTGTCTTGTGTCTGAGGCAGAAACCTTTTCTCTCAGAGGACGTTGTGTGCTAAGTGCCGCGAGGCTACGGGAGATTTCACTTCACACGTACCAGCCTCAGGTCTAGTTTTGTGCCTCTCAGAGACCTGGAAGTTAGCAAATGTCCCAATTTTCTACACCAGCCCTGGTGGGGACTGCAACAGTTCTGTGGGTTTCCTTTCTCCTGGCAAAGTCCCTCTTTCTGGGTCAAGCCTTGTCTAAACCCAAAAGCCCAGTCCGGGCATCTATATCAAATTGTCTAAAACCCGACGCCCAGTCCTGTGTACGGCGCGCCTGGTCCTTGACCCGCGGCCCCGGAGCGGCTGCGGAACGCTAAACCGCTTGTATAGTTGTTCCCCACGGGGGACCTAAATAGCAGACCCGGAAGCCGCAAGTCCGTCCGTCATTCCACTCCGGGCTGCGGCGGCACGGGACTCGGGGTCTGCCTCTATGGCGGATTAGGACGGTAGGTGCCACAAATAGCTAGCTAGCCAGGTCTGGGCGCGTTCCCAGCTAGAACGTGTCCCCGGCCGGAGCAGACACAACAGAGGCGGGCTCCCCATCATCTGGGGACCCGCTTCCATCTGCTCCGACCGGCGACCGAGGGAGGGAGAGAGAATGGGGATAGAGAAAGACGCAGCAAGCAAGGACACACTCACGGTTTACTGGTCAATCGAAGAGAGAGCGTTTATTAGAAAAGCTGTCATTATATAGGCTTTCAGGGCGGGGATATCCAAATAGCTGACCTACGTCAGTACCAGGTAAATAGAGTCGAAATGCATAATCAATGAAGCGCCCCGACATTGCCTTCAGCAATCTTGGGGGATGGAGAATTAACACTGAATACGGTTTTGATCTTTAGCATACCCTGGCCCTTTTGCGTCT